>JAZKJV010001362.1:858598-1079513 GCA_037367405.1 Ottelia alismoides | reverse complement strand
TTTAAATCTTTGTAAATAAAAAGAGGCACGTCTGTGTAAATAGCTGTGTATATTTATCTATTTGTGCCCAAATTCTTTTCAAAATTCTTTACTCTTTTCAAAATTCTTTTGAAAAAGTCTTCTGAATTTTCAAAACCTGTTTGAAAAATTCTTTGTGTATACTTGCATAATAAAAACATTCTTTTGTAATTAGCATTTGCATAGCATTCATTATCTTTCCACATTGAGTTTGAATAATTGAACTAGTCCAAGTAAAGTCGAAGATTGGATCTTAGTAGGACCTTATTGCACCTCACTTCACTAGAACCTTATGGAAACTAGGTTTAAGGTACTTCAGGTCCGTATTGGACTTAATTCTTTGAGACTCAGGGCTGGGTTCAAGTCACCTCAGTGGACTAACTAGAACTTTTCGAGACATATGCATGGCTCTTGTTGGTCGTGACCTAACTTGGACACCTTGTACCTTTCACTTGGCTCAACTCAGTTGGAGTGGTGAGGGGGTTGGATTTGCCGGTCTGAGACGCACACGTATGGAAACATTCGTCCTCCTCGGAGGGAAGTGCACCCCAACCTGGTCCAGTAGCCATGAGGTCTAACGACAGGAGAGTGTGGGTTGCGATAATGCTTCAAAAGAGGGATAGTCTTCTAGCTCAAGAGGAAAAAGTCCTTATGTAAATGCTGCTGTAAATAGTATGTGAAAAAAAAAGAACTCCAAAAAAAATAGACAGGCTTGAAAATAAAAATAAAAGTGCCTGCCGGAGTATGTATATGTGTTGTATAGAAAATAAGCAAGCTTGAGCATCAAAGTTATACCATGTGAGCCTGCAGCTGGATGACTTGACTACACTGGTCTTGCATCCCAGGATAGGTAGCTACACTGGCTACCATCCATTCTCTTCTTCCCCTCCTCCTCTTGAGTCGGATGCCACTTGAACTTAGAAGGGAATACCCCACTCCTCGAGGAAAGAGCTGTTGGATTGGAGAATCATTGGGTTGTCATTCTGGAGAAGTCAGTCTCTTTGTCATTTCAGCTGGGGAGAGCCACCATCACTTACATTGTACAAGTCAGCTTCATAGTCATAAGGGTTTTCGTATGATGTAGGCTAGTTCTGACATGGCTATTAAGGTGGCTTGAACCGAGTTCTGTGACTCTCAAGGGCTGTTGTGTTTTAAATCTAGTTCCCGACTAGGTTCCACACACTTCTCGCACCAAGGTCCGACTTGAGCTCCAAACATTGATTTTGCAATGATAAGTTCGATAATGAAAACTCTATTCAAATCATTATTCTTTTGCCTTTTCTTTTCTTCTTTATTCTTTATTCTTTTTGCACTTACTGCATAAGTGTTTGCTAGGGACTAGCAAAGGCAAGTATAGGGGGATGATGAATCTCGATTCATCATTTTTTATTCTATCATTTTGGCCTTAAAAACCTTAGCAAATGCATGTGAATAACCTCAATTGGTGTAAATAAGAAACCATTATTCACTGAATTATTTGTACATATTATATGGTTTTTAATGCCAAAATTATAGAATAAAGAGAAGAAAAGAAAAAGGAATAAAATATTGAAAATATTTTATGATCCGAACACCGAGATAAAGTCAAGAATTGGCTTGGTTGACAAAGAATAAAGTAGGGGAAGATAAGGGCCAATGATGCAATAAATGCCTCATTTATTTATTCATTCATTTATGAATTTTGACACCATTTTGTATATATTTATTTATTCATTAAATAAAAATATTTTGTACATGAAAGTTGTAGATAATAATGTAAATAAAAATACAAAATTGAGTTTGTACAAAAATAATATACAGTGTACATTTTATACCCAGAATAAAAAGCCAGAAACCAAATTTCACAGACCTATATCTTTCAAATAAAAACTCAAAACATAGCAAAACCATCTCTAATTGTATATAATTTTCATGAGCTATTTAATGGGGGTGGTTTTATATTTTTTGGAGTTACTTAGCAAAAGATAGATTTTGTGCCCCTATTGTACATAATATCGATTAAAATATTCAATTTATTCATTACTTATTATTTTTTACAAATTCATATTTTTATAATTTTAAACATTATTTATGTGTACATTAAAACTAGAATTAAACCTAAAATAAAAGGGAGAATAAAATAAAACTATGCCAAAACATAGATGAAATACCTATGTATATAAATAAATGGGAAATACATTCTTTAATTCTTTTATTCTTTCATATTTTTATAATATTGTAAATATTACATATATTATATTAAAAATACAAAACAAAAATAAAAACTAATTAAAATACAGTAAAATAAAAAGAAGTATACAAAACATAGACAAAAGACCTATAACTATACCTATACAATTCATCTACCTATTTATTTAAAGGTGCAAATTAACTCATAAAAATCAAATAAAAATGTATTTATACTCACAAAAATAAGTTATAAATATATAAAATAAGAAAATAAAATAATAAAATAATATATACAAAGTAAAAATAGAAATGCACAAAACATAGATGAATATACCTATAAATACACTCATAAAAATTAACTTGTAATAAAATACATCAAAAAAATAAATAAAAATCGTTATAAAATACTACATAAAATAATAAACATTTTTTATTTTATCCCCAAAAATTAATAAAATTATTTATTATTTTAAAATAATTATTCTTTAATAACCCTACTGTTTTGTCCTGTAGTGAGCCTACATGGACCAATGGCATGGCTCCCTCTGTTGACCTTCGGTCAACTCAGCCTCCAGCCTCTGCAGCACGTCAGATCTGTCACACCTTGCGTTTTCTCCAAATTTTCCCGACCAATCCATCGCTCAAATAACATCGGTCTCTTCACGTAAAATACTCCCAAGACAACCCTCATACACACCCATATCTTGTATCCCTTGTATATAGCTTTGATTTCTTAATTTTGGATGGTCAATAAGGGCTCCCTATTATGTTCATAAATAATTCAGCCTCCAGCCCGTCAAATCTGTCAAAGACCTCGTCTTCTCCCATTTTTCCCGAGAGTTTCATCCATCGTTCAGGATTGCTTCCTTCACAAGAAATGTTCCTGGCACATTGTACATACACGCCCATGCCTTGTACACATTGTATATAGCGTAGATTCGTCACCATCGCCTGGTCAATAAGGGTGCACACCAAGGTTTATAAATAACCCAGCTCCTCCTCCTTCTCAAATTTGGTCAGCCTTTCTTCTTCGCCCTTCCTCATATTCGGTCCTGAAGGCTTCCTCGTGACAGGGGGAGGCTTTCGGCGCCTTGAATCGGTCGGAGGAGGCGGAGGTTGCACCTAGGCGGCACTCCAGCGACCATCCTGCTCCTTGGCCAAAAGCCAGGTTCGAGCTGCGCTTTTTATTTATTTTAGGTAGCTTTTAATGTTAGCATTTTAATCATGTCATTAGATTGATCAGTAGTTCTTAGATGTAGCATAAAATCGAGTATTCGTAGTTCGCCGGAGCTCTGCTCTGGCAAACATTTCACTGAGATCCACCATCTTCCGACCTTGCCAAACCACCCCCACTCCTTCCTCTTTGCTTCTACTTCATCCCAGGCACCTCCACTCACCCAGATCCCCCACGGATCTGGAGTTAGATGCTCCACCTCCACCACCTTCGACGGAGCATCTCCGCCGCGCCCATCCTCCATCCATTTCACCTAAATAAGGCCACCGGACCCTTGTATTGCTTGCGCGATTTTCTTTTGCAGGTCTGGAGGGCCAAAGGACCCTAAGGGGTCGTGTTTTGAAGGAAGGTGAGGTACCTGGGGACTCAGCACTTCTCCGACCTTGCTGGAGAGCTCTGACGAGCCTTGGGCTTCTTGGAGTCCTCCAATCGATACCAGGTGTTCCCAGGTAGCTCCTTGGACCATCAGCATCTCGGGGGACGACCGGACGTGAGTGCATCATCGGATTGAAGGTCGGGGACGGGGAAGTTCTTCCCTGTTCTTCGTCCCTTCGTCTCTGTCGTCCGATCAAGGTCCAATCCCAGATGAAAGCACGATCGTAGGATGGAGTTCTGCATCCATCGTTGATCGCCTCCCTACGATATAATCTCCACCATCCATCGGCGAAGCATCATCGACAAATGTGGGGGCGCCACGTGGATAAGCAAGCGCATCAGCCGCCCGATCCAGCGCCTTAAGGGGTAATTTTCAAACCTACACCCCGCCTTTTTGTATTTAATATTTAATCTTGTAAATAAAATATTACGTTGTAAATAAATAGGGAATTTTGTCACAGGACCCCTGGACTTATTTTTATTACATATTGGTCCCTCCCCGCCTCACGTGTAGTCCCACGCGAGGTGCGTGAAATTTGCATGTAACAACCTGGCGGTTTGTGTAATTGTAAAATAGCCTCTAATATTTAAATAAATGTTGTTTCATGAAGGCAAAAATGCAACGGATTCCTGTATGTTATTTTTATTGCATTTATGCCCCTACCAGGATGTTTTATTTTTGTCTTTTATCTATTTATGAAAAATAGCTATGCAGCTCCTAAAAAATATGGAAAAAATAAGATTATATGCTTCATGTAGTGTACTTTCACGCCCATATTTTTAACATGCATTTCTTTTGCATTTTATCCATTTATTAAAATTGAAATAGGAGCCATTTTTGCCCTGTTTAAATTATAAAATACCAAAAACATAGAAAATGTTTTTGAAAAATTACAAAAAATATATATGCTATATTTTATTATTTATTTTAGTCCAGGAACCAAAAACCCATAAAAGAGTAAAAAATTAAAAAAAATTAGAAAACTCCGAAATTAACCAAAAAATATAAAAATTCAACAAAAATTCCAAAAATATGTTTTTCCTATTTTATAATTATCTATATATTACTATTTATGTGTTAAATTAATTTGGGTAATTTTGAGACTTATTTTATATTTTTAAAACCCAAATTATTTTCGGCCTATTTAATTAGTCTCATATCAGGGACATTTTTGGAATTAAAAATACATAAAAATTAGTAAAATTCCCAAAAAATAATAAAAAATTAGAAAAATATAAAAAGCCTAAAAATATTATATATAATATATTTTGAGTATTTCTTTATATATATGTATCCATATATTACATCTCTCTCTTCTCGTATATATATATATATCTTTTTATATATACACCTATATTATGTAATTTAAAATATAAAAAGAAAATGAACAAAAAATATATAAAATTTAAAAAAATAAAAATTATAAAAACAAAAATAAAATTTAAAAAATATAAAATTAAAATCCCACAAAAACAATAAGAATTGGACATGAACCAAGAATTGAATAAATACACATTCAATTTCACCACACAATCATTCGCCTCCCAGTGTTCGACCTCTACTTGTGCTTATGCCTATACACACTTGCATGTATAGTTATAATAAATTTTAACTCCACATTTTTGCTAGTCATTGCTTGATATTTATTGTGGGTTAATTGTTGTTTTAATCCGGATTTCGTGTGGTCAATTCAGCGACTGAGTTTCCGCCTTGTGTGGAACTCAAGACCATCGATTTTTGGGTTAAATAGTATATTACTTAACCTGCAATATCAATTATGTCCCTTCCTTTTTTACAATATCAATTGAACTCATACCTTCTTACAGTTTTATCGCTTGTGCCCATTTGGTTAAGTCACGTCCATCCACCTCTCAAGGACACAAGGTAGAGAGAAAATCTAGGGTGGAAATGTAATTTTTCAATTACCTCATACTTTATCTTCTTCATATGCTTGCTCCTCCTATGTAGAGCCACCTCCTCCACATTCCCTCCCCCGGCCCACAACTCCCTACCGCTTTGATCCCCTTGCCCACAATAGCCCCTTCACCTCGAGCTCTCTGATCCCCTCCTCTTCCACACCAACCTCCTTCGCTCCTCCCGACCCACATGGAGATGTATTTGATGGGTGATGATCAAGTGGACATGGCTCTGCCATGTGTTTGTAATATGAAGCATGTGATGTCGATCGGTTGGCTGGCGATGGTGGATCCCTGATGAATACGTGATTCATCGCCTTTATTCTTTCATTTTGGCTAAATTTCTTAGTAAAATGCATGTAAATAGTCACTAATTCACATTAATTATCATTCTAACAACAAATATTAATATTATTTAACACTTTTTTATCCATAATAAAATAAAAAAGGAAAAAGGAAAATAAAAGAAAAGAAGGATGTATATAAAACATACAAACTGATCCTAACCCTGAGATCGGGTCAATATTATTTTGGTCAATAAAATAAATAAGTAGGGGGGGATAAGGATCTTAACTTATAAAAATGATAGAATCAAGACCAAAAATATATTAAACGCATTTTCCACCTTGTAAGTATTCACCTATTTTATTTATCACCAAGAGAACTTCAAATTAAAACATTTCTTCATAAAAGTTATTTATAAAATTATATATTATTTTATAAAATATTAGAAAAATGATTTAATATAAAAATAAAATATTACAGTGAACCGAAAAAGTCGTAAAAGCCGACTTCCGAGGTTCATAACTATTTATAGAAAACTCCAAAGCGATCAAACTCACTTTTAAACTTTGTTTTATATTTAATACCATTTATTAAAATATCAAAAAATATTAGAATAAAACGGGCGAGTTTTGGCGTGAAGGCCCCATTGTTTATATGCACTATATGTGAAAACTTCCATATTTTCTAATTAATTAATCATAACTCCGTTTAACCTAATTTATTTTCTAAAATATTTTTAAAAATCAATATAAAGATATAAAAATATAATTTAAGTCAAAATACCAATAAATCTCGATGTCACGAAGCCGTTACCTAAATTTTCCGAACCTCATAACTCGACCATATGGACCATGATTTTAACAGACCCAGTTTTAGAGTTCAATTTATTTAATTATCTACCTAATGATACTAATTTCGCTAAAATCAGAGTTAATATGCAAAATGTGAATTTTAGGATCATATTGGTATATATTGTACAATGTACCCTAACTTATAGACTTATATTATCTAATATATGATTTATTATATTTATATACTTTGTTAACATTTTAAATTAAATTAAATTAACACTATTTAATTATTAATTTATCAATTGATTGATTGATTGATTTATTATTTAATTATTAATTAATATTTAATTAGTCATTAAGTTGTTTAATTATTTCATTAATTATATATAATTAATTATTTAATTACTTATTGCGTATTTAATTACATAATTAATCTTCTAATTATTTCTTAAATTAATATAATCGTTAAATTACTAAATTATTTAATTAAATTTTATTTATTTACTTTTTCTCATTTTTCTCTCTTTTTGCACATCCTTTCTCCCCCGTCACCCTTTCTTATTCCTCAAGCTCCTACGCATGCCATCGCCGCACCTTCTCTCCTCCTCCTCCTTCCTCCAACCGCTGGCCGTTAGGCCGGTGTGCTAACAACACACGATCGATCATGTTGTCTAAAAAAGATAAACAACCGTTATTGTGGTGACCGGTCAAATTCTACCAAAAAAGATTAAATTTTAGATAATATTTTTATTTTATTTATACTCCTAAACTTTGATGTATAGTGAAAGCACGAGAGTGTCAAACTCAAGAGGCAAACTGTTGGAAAACTAGGGTTAAACTATAGAAATTCTAAAGTACACGGTTTCCTAATTTTTATTTTATTTTAAGGGATTTTTCTAGATTTTTATTTAATTTTTATGAAATTTATATTGTTTTTGTGATTTTTAAGTATTTTGTATTTTTTGTTTTTTAGAAAATATTTTGTATTTGATTTTTATTTGATTATTTTCATGTTTTAATTCGTTCTTCCGTTTTTATGGAGTTTTATCAGGGTTTTTATGGATTTTTATGAGTTTTGGAATATTTTTGAAGTTGAAAATTACATTTTTATAGAAACCAGATTTTTATTTTTGATTTTTAAAATTGAAAACTGAATGAAAATATTTTTCTTTTATTTTTATTAGAATATAAGTGAAATTATCTTTAAAATGATATGTTATGTATTTTAGGCGATTTCTATGAATTAGTTGTGGATTTTTGAAATTTTAATGTATTTTGTATTTTTATTGGTTTGAATATACAATTTTTATTTTGTTTTTGTGTTTATACGTAAAATTGGTAAAATATGCTATAGGTAATTTTATAGGATTTTTAGAGGCATTTTTATATTTTGTTTAGATTTTTGAAGTTTGTATAATTTTATGGGATTTTTAAAGGATTTACTAAAGAAATATAAAATATTTTTATATTTTTCAAACCTATATTTAATACTGTATATAGTATAGTATAAGGTATTTTATATATTTTATTATATTTTTATATTATGTATTTTATTTGTTATGTATAGTATATAATATATGGATTATATACAGGAGAGGGGTATTTATGTAGTAGGTAGGAAATTTGGGGCGCGTGTAAGTATGCAGAACTGGAAGAATTCTCGTGTAATTATTCCAGGAGACTCATGACCTTCACGTGATGCTCAGCTGCCAAAGACCCGTCTGCGAATTTCGGAAGCTCTGGGGGTATCTCTGCAAAAAAACATGCACATGTTTTAGCCTATCCAAGGTATGTTAGGAATATTCAGGAGTTCTGAGGGGCTATTTGTAAAATGGCAAAAAAATCAACCGTGTACATTCTAAGCACGTGCACCGCTGAGGCTTAAGCGGTGGGGGCAGCTTGGATCTGGCATCGACACATGGCTCAGTTTTGATCCGTCTGATTAGTTTGTGATTGACGGCCTGGAAGTGACAGTCGGTAGATGGCGATGCTGATCAATGGTTTGAATCAGATGGTTATGATAATTAGACGCAAAGGGATAGAAGAAGAGATGAGGAGAAATTGAAGATGAGATGGATTGTTGTGAAGGTGCTATGTGATTCTGAATCGAAATCAACGATGAGGCAGAAGAGAGGGATCGAGAGGAGAACATAGTAGATTGAGGGAAGAAATGAGGAGAAAATATAAGAGAGGAAGGTGAAGAATGTCTAACCTGAAGTGGATCTACGGAGGTTGTGAAAGGTGGTGCCCAAGGAGATGGAGCTAGGAGTGGAGCTTGATCCTCACCTCGACACGATTGTGGCTCGCGTAGGCTGTATCGCATCGACAGAGCAACGCTCGATGTAGGCATGGATCGCGCCTCTTCCCCTCCCTTGGTCGATGCTTGACGGGAGCTGTCACCTCTCGGAGCTCTGGAAGAAGATGGGAAATGACAGATCAGTTGGAGACAAAGGGGGTAAGATCCTATAAATAGATGGGATTCCTTGTGGATCACAGAACTAGGTCCCATCATCGGCAAGGTGGTGACGGTACCGTGAAATGGCGAGGTAGTTAAACCACCATCCTAATAGTCGATGGTTGGGGTTGTTGACCGGGCAAAAGAGGAAGCGCGAGAGACGGTGGTGCGTGAAGGCTTGGCATGGGGAAGAAGACAACGTGGGATAAGGGGATTGGTAAAGTAAGAGAGAAAGGAGATAAAAAAATAAAATTAATAATATAGTTAATATAATTAATAATATGTTAGATTAATAATTAAGGTAAATTATTAATTAAGATATAAATACCTTATGTAATTATGTTATATTGTTTTTGGTAATTTTTGTGGCCTTTTTAAGTGTTTTTATAATTTTCTAAAAATCAAATAGTGGTAAAAATGATAAACAGTGCACAACTAGGAGCAATTTGCAAAATAAAAAATACTTAAAATGTCCAAAACTCATGGATAGTATTTTTATGAGAAAATATAAAGAAATGTCTACAAATAGGGGCTAAAAATAATATTTTTGGATTTTTCTTCAATTTTTTAAATTTTTTATAAGGTTTTGGATGTTTTGTAATTTTTAGTGTTTTTATGAGGTATTTTCAAACAAAAACAGTACTACAAAAAATCACAACAAAATATAACTACCCTAATTTCTGTTGGATTTTCCAAAACATTTTTGAATTTTATGGTTTTTGTAAGATAAACATGACCTTTTTGGGATTTTTGAATTTTTAATAATACAAAATAGAAACAATTTGGCAAACCAAAATTACCACATAAATAACAAGAAAGCAGGAGCAAAGAAGTATTTTTTGGAATTTTTAAAGCCAATTTGATATTTATTTCATCCAATAGAAGACAAGCAATTAAGAACACTCCAGAGGGACCTTCTTGCAAATATGTTGAGTTTCAGGGCCAAAGCATAACGCATTATAAAAGTTCGAGGGCCAATGATGCAATTTATCCAATCAAAACATGCGCAACACGTGATCTAGACCTACAGGTGTATAAATGCAAATACACAGAAATCCAACCTCAGTTCATAACATCAACAAAGTTCAGGACATAGATTGCAAATAACCCAAAATAACACGTGGGGATGCACATGACTCAGACTCGGCTGGACTAAAATGCAAATAAAGAAAACTAGAAGGTCCACACTACAAATATCCTTAACTACACATTATATTTACTGGACTAAAGCCAAATAAGAAAACATGCAAGCATAACAAGGAAATATACCCCGAGGGCATGTGAGGCGCGCGTGGGGGCTCTAACGGCTCTGATGGCCTTCTGTAAAGAATCAGATGGCTCAGAGATGGTCGGTGACGTGCGGTCAGATCTGCTGCTTCAGACCTGATCTAACGGTATGTAATATGTCGGGCGACTCAGATGAGGGGCCCAGAAATGATCCGAGTGTCAGGATAAGACGCTAACAGAGTGCTTGGATCAAATCTGGGACGAGAATCCAGATCGAGCTGTGAAGAAGGTGGCTGGAAGAACATGTGTCTGGCGAACTTCGCCTGAGCATGGAGGATGATCCACGGCTCATATGAAGCTGCTAAGGAGTCCAACACGATCGTGGAAGTACTCCGCGTCGAGTGGGCAGCTCCGATGAAAGGGAGGACAGTCAGATGTTCGTCGCGGCGATGCTCCTCCTGTAGCTGCTCCGCCTGAGCAGCCACATCATCAACAAAGGGTCCTTGCGCGAACCAACATCTGCGAAGGGTAGAATGACTCGGGGGTTTTGCTCCGATCCGGTTATTGCCTGGGAAACATAGAGAAGTGATGGGGAAGCAAGATTCATGTCCGGTGTACGTGGAGGGTAGGACGTCTACGCTTGATCTTGCTCAGGTGAGCTAGATTCAAGGGGATCAGGGTATGTGAGAAGATGGGGATGACTTGGGGAATCGATCGGTATGAGTGAAGGTGTGTGATGAAGCTCCAGACCTGATGGTGGGGGAAAGTGAGCATGTAGTGGCGGAAATGGATTGATCAAGGTGAGATGGAAAATGCTGGAAAGATAATCGATACCTGAAGGTGCTGACGAAGTCAAGAACTCCAGGCGAGGTGAACGGAGTGGTTGTGGCCTCAATCCTACTGTAGCGGGCTTCATGCGGCGGAGCTTCGACCACGTTGTGAGCTGCGAGCCTCCAAGCGTCTCCTACAGTTCCAAAGCTACTGTTCGGATGGTTGTCACTCACCTGAAGGTGGCTAGGGTGGAATGGTGGCGCGAGGGACGAGCTGAGGAGCTTGTGAGAAAGAAAAGAGTATATATATGCGTGCTCGAGGGTCTAGAAGGATTAGAGAGGGATGTGAATCCCTAAGCAGATCTGGTTGTGCCTAGGGATCCGTGAGGATCATGGATCCTAGGAGCGCAGTCGAGCAGTGGAATCAAGGCGAATGGATGTCGGACCCGGTCTGGATAATTCAAAGAAAACGGGTCCAGCGGATGTCCTGTCGGGTCGGGTCAGTTGGGGGAGAAGGTTGACCTGGGTCAACCTTCTGATGTAGACCAATCAGAGTGCAGAATTTACAAAAACACAAGAATATTAAATATAAAATAGTAAATAATTTTAAAATAAAAAGAGTATAAAATAAAAATGTTTGTTATTTTATAAACTATTTTTCTGTGATTTTTAATTATTTTTATGAAAAATATAAATAAGGTATATATAGTATAATGTGTTATATACAAGTATACTATACCTATGTATTTTGTACAAGTATTTTATTTTATTGTTTTTACAAAAATACTTTTTATTTTATATTTTATTTATTTACAAAATAACTTAAGGAATTCAATTTTTTATAAATTAATTAAGATTGTAAAATAAATAGGTATTATATTATATACATGTGGCCTTTGTACAATGAATAGTGGATTTTATTTTTATTTTATGTCTTCTGATTTTTATTTTTATTTTATTTTTATATCATTACTAGGACTATATACAAGTGTTCAAAAAAATACTAAATAAATATGAATCATTATTTGTATAGGTATAGGAGGTATGTATAATACACAGTATTCCCTATCTCTCTCTACTTATTCCTTTATGACCAGGTCAAAATTTGACCTTCTCTTGGGGTTTCGGTCACTCTGTATTTATATAAATACATCCTTCTTTTTCTTTTCTCTTTATTCTTTTATTTTGGGAAAACATGTGTTAATTATGAGATATTAACAATGACATGCACAAAGTTAATTTATTGTATTTACATATAATTATAGGTAGTTTTGCTAAAAGATAAAGCTAAAATAAAAGAATAAAGAATAAGAATCGTAGATTCATCAAACCACAAAGATGGTTTTATTCAAGAAACAACATTATATCTTTATTTCACTTGTAATAGTGTTTATAAAAGATCATAGATACATAGACTTGCGTACATGTCCATAAAATGTAAAATTCCCACTCAATTTGAAGTCTTGTGTGTATACCCTAGCATGATCAATTATTTAAGTTTATATGACCGACCACTTTACCATACTATTACGGATCTAATCAATCACCTTTAATTGATTACTTGCACTCAAAATTTCATAATCGATCAATCATTTTTAGCTTCTACCAGTTTTTTTAATGTTTCAGATTGGTCGATCACCCTTGATGATCTGATTAATCACCTTTGTTGATTTGATTAATCACTCAAAATAGCTACTGTAGTTATGATCGATCATCCCTTTTTAGTAGATTGATTATCTTGGCTTAATGTTTAATACATGATTGATCAACATTATAATTTGATGAATGAACATTTCCATCTTGAAAAATTATCTCACAACGTCTACTTGACTGACTAATTAATGGAAATAGTTTGATCATTCACAAACTGATCTATTAAATGATTTTTTCGGAATAAATTTAGATGTTGATTTTACATTAAAAATGAATACAGGTGGCTCTATTAAACCTTAAAAACTACAATATTCTTATATATGAATTCCATCTCTTTATACTATATATATGCAATTATATTCATAAAAAAATGATTTTACATATTGTACACCTTAAGAGCCACAGAAGTACTTCCACCAACCATTTCACAACTCTTCAAGCCCTAGTCGCTCTGTTGTTCAGTTTTTTATTCTTTATGACTCCTTTGAGAGACACTTATTTATTATCAATACTACTTTTGATTAACTCTTAGTTTCTCATATTCGTCATCACGCGTTTGAGCATTCTTACTATCTATATAGCTACGTATCTTCATTTTAAAAGAAACAGTGCATAGCATATAGAGCTTGCGGGCTTAAATAAAAGAAAGTTCTTTATATTCTTTTTTCCACTCTCACTTGTATTGTAGTACCAAAATTGGTGTATAATCCATATTGAGAAAGTCTTACAAAAAAATCAGGATTGTTGCATGAGCACTTATTATATTATTCGTGTTGAGAAAAGTCTGTAGTGTATGATCCAAAGCATCTACAGTAAGTTGAGTTATATGTGATAATTAACCATATATATTTAGTGATTAGTTGTTCAACTCAGTTAATCGAAATTCCTAAGTCAGGAGACTTTGGTCGTGATTTCCACCTAGAAACGTTTCCACTATACATATAAGTGGTACCATGATCCTACAAATATTCTTAATTAAGACTAAAACAACATTTTTATATGTTAAATCTAAATTCAATTATCATTAGAAAGTCAATTATATTAATTTATATAGCCAAGGGCTTCATAAGATCAAGACGTCCCCTTCCTTATCCATGTGTGGAGTGCTCTATTAGACCTATCCATTGAGGAGAATTCCTTGATTTATGCAATACTTTCCTGTCATTGTGATTTTAGGCTTAAATGTTTGTTAAAAATTAAATGTGTAATACAATAAACTTCTCAACTGACAACTAGTCACACACACAACTATGCTATATTCTTTGTCAAGATTGGAGGCAATATGCAAAATGCCTCGTCCAATGTTGGAACAGATCCAAGTTAAATTAATATAATTGACTTTCTAATGATAATTGAATTTAGATTTAACATATAAAAATGTTGTTTTAGTCTTAATTAAGAATATTTGTAGGTTCATGGTACCACTTATATGTATAGTGGAAACGTTTCTAGGTGGAAATCACGACCAAAGTCTCCTGACTTAGGAATTTCGATTAATTGAGTTAAACAACTAATCACTAAACATATATGGTTAATTATCACATATAACTCAACTTACTGTAGATGCTTTGGATCCATCCATAAAAAATAAGGACTTGTAAACTTGTGTCCATTCAAACTTAAGTCCAAGTAATACGTGGCCTTGATTTTTTTTGCATCACACTTGTGT
Organism: Ottelia alismoides; assembly: GCA_037367405.1. Taxonomy (NCBI): domain Eukaryota; kingdom Viridiplantae; phylum Streptophyta; class Magnoliopsida; order Alismatales; family Hydrocharitaceae; genus Ottelia; species Ottelia alismoides. The sequence goes on along the minus strand of JAZKJV010001362.1, from coordinate 1,064,950 downwards.
CCCTTTACTTTACACGACTAATGCTCATCTAGTAGGCAATCAGTGGGCAATTGTTTACGTGATAAATTAAACCTTTGTTAAAATCAAGTCTGGTTAATAAAGATTTTGTTACATTTATGCCCTTACATTTTTGCATTAAGAGCAAATGTCATATTCTCCATGTTGTCCCTTGACAACTCTATGTGTTGACCATTGGCTAGACCTTAAAAGTCAAAGGAAGACTCCTCCCATGGGGACACCAACATCCTTCTCCCCAATGGCGATGCCTTCCTTCCGTCGATGGAGCTTGACTACTAGTACATCGATGATGCCACAATTGTTGGATCCTTTGAGGCCATGTGGTTCTCCTCCTCGTAACCACGAGGTTGGGAACCTCATACTTGGAATACACCGATAATGATGACTTAATATTTCCCTTGTAAAAAATGAGGCCTAGGCGGATTGCGGGAAGAAAACTTATTATTGGAGGCATCATGCAGTTTGATGATATCAACAAAGAGATTGGATTATGTAAGGGCTGAGAGAATGATCGAGGGGGGAGGTTTGGTGATTAACTATTGATGGGAGTGGGAGTCATGGATGCTGACGGGTGCGAGGGAGTAGAGAAATGGGTAGGGACAGATGGGGAGAGGGTAGAGACCAAGGGTGTGGGGGCATTGGCGGTGATGGGTCGAAGAAAGGTTCTAAATAAGAATGAAGTGGCTGAAGTGAGGATGGCCATCAAAGGAGAGGAAGGAGAAAACTCTACACAATGGAAGATTCTCAAGAACAAGAAGAAATAGCATAAAACCCTAACCTTAGATGGGAGGGAGATGGTGCTAGAGATGGAGTCCATTGGAGGTAGAGAGGCATTAGATATCTCAAGACTTAATTATTTGGAGAATAGATGAAGCTCAAGTTGTTGGAGTCAAGAGCAACAACGATTGTGGTGGAGGGGGACAAAATGAAGGGATATGTGGAGCGATCGACCTGACGCTCAAAGGACCTACAACAGTAGGGAGGTGTCAACAATGTAGAGGGAGTCAAAGGTTAGAGGTGGTAGAAATGGCAAGCTACCTGTTTCAAAGTGAAGACATGATTTAACCTTTTTTTTCTTTTCCTTTCGCTAAATCAATTCTTTTAGGAATTATTTTATGAAAATTTGATTTTTTTTCCTAGGAATATAATGTGATTGGTTCGAATATTTTGTTATACTGGATTTTCTAGGAAAGTTGGCACAATTTGCTGGTGAATTAGGGTTTTAGATTTCTGGGGTGGGGGTCGAAGCACAATGTCACTTGTGTGACCATTTCCCTTTCTTTTTCGCAACTAAACTTGCACCTTGAATTTAGTATTCATCAATGATGGAAAGAGACCGCGACTAACTTGAGGAACATAAATGTTATTATGCCATTTTGTCAAGGTGCAAGTGTAATTGCAAAAAAATCAGGAGTAGAATGTATTATTAACAAATTTCAGAAAGGCATAGTTGAAAAAATCCCTACAAATAAGCAACATTATTATAAAAAAGTATCTTATAAAAGTCACAAGATATATCGAAATTTTACTCCCTTCATATGAACCCTTTAATCTACATGTAAGGTCACTGCACAAGATAGAATTCCATCCAATACTTTGGGATTAATGTCACGATAATAATAAGAGAATCAACTTAATTTCAACAATAATATGTTCAAAAATATTACACTCAACTTTCTTCTAGATCTCGAAGGATAGTCACATTGACCTATCAAGAAACCTCCCTTAAATTTCTAGTACAAAGAGGCTTATGTGTCCTCGTTACCTGGCCAACCTAATTAGCAAAGGTTGAATTATCCATCGCTTGCCCGCTAATAGTAACTTCTACCTAAATCATATCTTTCAGCATCGATGAAACAAATCACAAAACTGCCAATCCTCAACCCCATAGCTGTCTATCTGTGTGTGTGGATTGTTAGTGCAACACTTAGCACAATAATTTAATTTATGAATTTATTTGTCGTTATTAAATATATTATTAACTCAATTCTGAAAATTATATTCTATTTCATTATAGAAATTGTATTTTTAATAACACAATACACACATATACCTACATGCTTATATGTACACTTGAGCACACACATACCTGTGTGCATACACATATCATTTAGCCATTCATTTATTATGTTACTATTTTCTTTTAAAATAATTTCACCTTCAAATCCACACTTGTTTGAACAGGGCCTATTAAAGGCCTCAACCCATTAGGGATCAGACCCACACAAGGCCTCCATAGATACACACTGATGGAATGTCTCTAATAAAAACTCCACCCAAGTTACAACGAGCTTGAAAATAGATCTATCTACCAGCACCCATTCCCATTGCAATACATAATCAACAATAAGGGTCCCATAGGAATTTCCATTTTGCGAGGCGTGTATTGTATAAATTTTCATAAGATACCAATTGATCTCATACAACCAAGAAGAATAATATCAAATACTTAGGTAGTACTTTGTGCTCTTTCATCACTCTTATTCTCTCACAGTATCAGTAGACACTCAAAAGCAAACAACTGTATATAGCGATCACCATCAATTCATATCTAGTTCTTGAGCAAATAATCATCGAAGTCCACAAAGGTCTGTTTGGCCAACTCAACTGTGAGGTCCGGGTCAGGGATCTCCTCGCCGGCCTTCTCGTACGCGACGTTCCATTTCACGGTGAGCTCTTCCCCAAGATCTTCCCGGAGCAATACAAGAGCATAGAGTTGCTCCAAGGTGAGCTCAAAGGCGTCGGCTCGGTTCGGAAGATCAACTTCGGCGAAGGTAGTTACCTTGAATGAACTTATATCTAGCTATGCGAGTATGTCATCAATTAATTACACTGATTATACGTCACTCCATACCTGTACCTCCCAGGTGTTCCGATCATCACCACCTTAACCGAGAGGATCGATTCGTTCGACGAGGCCAACAAGAGGCTGTCGTACTCGACGATCGATGGCGATCTGCTGGGCATGTACAAGACATTCGACGCCACGCTCGAGCTTGCCCCCAACGGGGATGGTTGCACGGTGAAGTGGGTGCTGGCGTACGAGAAGGCGGGCGAGGAATGTACCCGAGCCGAGAATCACTCTGGAGATGGCCAAGAAGACGTTCGAGGACCTCGACGCGTATCTCATCAAGAACTAGCATGGATCGAAAGCTCTAAGCTCTCCTACTATTGGGAATTTGAGATTGTTCCATATACATATGAGAGAGAGTAAGGGTGATGGAGATTGCGGAATTGGGAGATGCATGGAGAGCATGCTGGATCAAACTATTTGGTGTCATCATCTATAGTCTGTTACACCTATTGTTCTTATTGCAGTAAATGAATTTGTGTCTTAATTGTGGTGAACATGAACTTTGTGATTTTACGAAGAACACGCAAAATCGGTCATCCAAACAAAAAAAAATGCAACTGCTACAGAATGTTCTTGAGATTACATGTCATCGGGTGAGAACCCTCAGTTGATCTACAAATGCGTCCCCTTACATTAGAGGAGCTTATTTCGAAGCCAAATGCGATATGCCGATCGACTACATCAGTGAAATGAATGCATGAGAAGGAAATCTCGATGAGCAGATCATTGAGTTTTCTTGTCATCTGCAGCAGATGGCTCTTTGTAGATCAGGATTTGGACGAGAATAGTGCCACTGAGGAAGATGCTCATGACGAAGCCCCATACCACTTTAACCGGAGTCAAGGATGCACATCTATGTACTAAGAAATTACATAATTATCTGATAATGCCATAGTCAATAAAATGGAATGGGGGGTTTTCGTGTGATGAGATATCAACTTAGAGGGTTAATACAAAGTTATGTGATGAAGGTCCCTTCAGCCTCTAAGCTATATCATGGGAACGTGAGTTTTTGTTTTTAAAATGGAAACCTCATTTATAAACACCACGAACAGAATTTAGCTGATTTAATTTAGTATATGGAATTGGATTTAGTTATTGACGATACTTTCAAAATTTAAATATCGATGTCGTAATTTCAATTCAATCTCGTAGTGGATTGGAATTTCGGAACAGAGAATAAATCCCATAAAATAAAGTGATTAGACAATTTTGATTATTATTAGTTTCAGAAGCCAATTTATTTTTTAAATAACGACTAACTAATCGATTAGTTAGAAATGGATTTTATTATCCTTTTAATATCTGATGAAATCTCGCCCAATTGTTATAAAATACTACAACCATGCCTTCAAACCCCATAAGATCAAAATAATTATCTAGATGGAGGTCGTAGGATTCTGTGTTTCACATGAAACTTGAACGACATAATATATGGATAAAGTGATAAAAGTTCACGGATTTAATTTTTCAAAAAAAAAACAAAAAATGAAAAAAAAATGCATGGAGGGAGCCAAGTTAGCTCCCCGGGGGGCATCCCTATTTTACCCTCTATATATATAGAGAGATTTCTAACAAAGATTCTTCTGTTGACGTCGTGTTAGAATTGTTGAAAATATAATTTGTAATTTACCAATAAAGTACTATTATTGCTTTAGGCCTTTATACACATGAGTCTACAATCATCCACCTATATGAGATGTAGGTCTACTATCCTCCACTTACATATGGCGAAGCTTCATGAAGATAAGCACTTGAACACCGAAAAGTCTAGATATTTCTAAAATATCTCCATCCTTTTGGATGGTCTATACATACCATCCAAGAAATCATTATTTAACAATAAGAATAAGAAGTCCACTACCACCACAAGAGTCTCTCAAGTGTCCCCCTCCTTCCAAGTATTGTAAAAGTTACGTCTTATATTCAAGTTAAAATTTTAATGAAAAGAAATTTTGAATTCACATCTACCTTGTCCATTCCCTCTCCCTAATTACTTCTTATCTACCATCAGTCTTTCCTACCCCAAAAAGTTTGATATCATCGCATATTCTTTCTTACATCTTTGTTGAAGTCTATTGATTCTTCATATCATGACATCTACCTCCAACACATCTTTATTCAATTATACCTAAATCTCTATTCCTATCTTTGATGAAGAAAGTTATGATTATTGGAGTCTTCAAATGAAGACTCTTTTTATCTCACAAGATTTGTTAGATCTAATTATAGAAGGTTGCGAGAAGGCTAAACATGCGGATGCACTTGCTTTACTAAGTAAAGGAAAGAAGAAGGAGATCAAGAAGAAAAAGAAGAAAGATGCGAATACCTTTCTCTTCATCCATAAAGGAGTAAGCAAATATATATTTCCTCGCATTGCTGGAGCAACTATTTCTAAAGAAACATCTGGGATTTTAAAGGAAGATTTCAAGGATTGGTTAAGGTAATTTTTATCAAGCTTCAATCTTTATGGAGGGATTTTGATAATCTTTTAATAAAAGATGGTGAAACTATTCGAAGGTTCTTTTTAAGAGCTTCAATTATTCTAAATCAAATCCGAAATTATGAAGATATATTGTCGATAAGAAGATTGTTGGAAAGATATTAAGAAGCTTGCCTACTAAATTTCATCATGTTGTTGTTGCTATATTCAAAGATTTATATTCTTTTTTATATATGAATTAATGTCTTCACTTGAAACACATGTGCAAAGAATTAACATATATACTACTCAACCCTTAAAGGAAGCATTTCAAACAAAAATAAGCATATCCAAAACTAAGAATGGAATTCATGACAAACAAAGAAGGGGTCAATATAAGGAGACAAGATCGTAATGGAAGACATAAATCCTACATAGGTAAAGACAATAGAAGACCAAAGGAGAATATAACCAAAGAGATCCAATTATAATCAAAGGCTGAGCCTCGTGGCCTCCACCTTATCGATCAACTCCCTCAGCCCTACTCCGACATCAACAATAACCATAAGCATAGTCGCATTGACCTCGACGGAGAAACCACTGACCACACGGACAGAGAGGTTGTCGCATACCGTGGTGGTGACATCGGCCACGAGCTCACGTAAGGAGGCTGGGCGGAGGATGATGGGGATGGCGCAAGGGGAGTGATCATTGAAGGAGCCATAGGCGTTGAGGAGGATGCAGCTGGTGGCATTGCAGTGGATCGGGAGAGTTGCGGGCGGGAGAGTGGTGGTGGCGAGGGAGAAGAGTGCCACGACGAGGAGAGATGTGGGCATGCTCCTACTTGGAGGGGAACGGTGGGAGGAAAGGGAAAAGGAGGAGAGATGCGACGAGGGGTAAATTGGTCATCTGATAACACAAATTGGGTTTCCAACTAATGACGTTGGGACCTTTACCTTTAAACTAAACTTAAGTTTCCTACTTGTTACAATATAAAGATTAGTCTCAAAATTGAGAATCGACATAAAATTGGATCCTTTTTTATAATTTACTTAATGAAATTTTTACCTATGTAATTATGGTTATATAGCAGTGCTGTAACGGAACGGGTCGCGTCGACCATCGGCGGAAGCAAGCGACAGTTGATCGCACGACCGAACCGTTACCAAAAAATGATATAAATGGCATACAATGAGCATAGATAAATATCATTCCATAAAATGTCTACTCAAACTAGAGTTCCATTATTACAACTCTAAACTGGGAAAAACTATTCTAGAAATTGAAAAAGATGACAACTAGATAGTTCCTGTGGGCATATAGATATCCACTAGATCTTCACCGGCTAATTCGTACCACGTCAGAGATCTCAATGAGCCCGTAGCACGATCCAGAAAATGCAATCAACCTTTATCATTTTCTTAAATAAAAAATAACTATTTCAATATGCAGTAATAATATTGATTCTACAAGTAGTTATGAATTTCCGTCTGACCATTTATCTCAATGGCATGATAATAAAAGTAATTATTTCTATGTATCATGTGTATTGTACACGTATCTACTACCTTACAATCTGCTAGTTAATGGACATAAGTACATCAAATTTTTAAGTAATATCAAATGCTCTCCTTTTATCATAAGATAACAGAACCTATTATGACATTTCTTTAACCAACTACTAGCATTCTACTGGGATTCTATTCATCTGTTTTAAGTGTACACGATATTATATGATATCCACGTAAGTACAGTATCTATTATGTATCAAATCATTATTGGGAATTAAATCATAATATAATTTACATTCTAAGAATATATGCACGAAAATTAATTTGGCCATGTACGTTGATACTAGTTAGATATTCATGTCTACCATAATTTCTCCAAGGTACAACAATAATATACTAAACTAATCTGTATCACAACTTGGTTTCATACTTCCATCATTTTGCATAATTAATTTAATTTTTAACACTCAATAACTTATTATAATTAGAAAATCACTTAATCATTACCCCTTGAATCTGTTTCCTTGCTTAGTCGTTTACGTCATCAAAAAAAAGTTTAATAGTTATAAGTATATAAAAAAAACTGAAGATTTATAGTCACACCATCACAATTAAAATTTATGATATGTGCATCCGTGGGATAATTGTGAGAAATACGAACAATGATGTCTTATAATACATCTCTGACATAGAATTCGATATTATTGTGCAGATCATAATATTTACAAAAAAAATAAGATTTTTTTTTGTATATGTAATTGTATCATGTGAATCCGGCACATACGTTTAAAGGTCGGATTTCGGATGCATCCTTTGGTTTTACTTACTCCTGTACCCACAAATGTTTTTACATATCTTTCCCGAATCAACAAATCACAAATGCTTATTAGCCAATAAATCTGAAACACCCGGTTAGAGATCCATTCTAATTCGAGTTATTATATATACGTATTAATCTAGAGCCGACACATGCTTTTAGAGATATTATTCAAGATTCAACTATTGTGTATACGAAAATCATAATCCGATACATATATAAAAATATCATAATCCTAACCCGATACATACATAAAAAAATATCGAAAATCTTAAGTCGATACGTACGTTTAGAAATCGAAAACCTAAACCGATACATACGTCGATCCAACGCTTAACTCTACTCGTCGAGATTCTCGCGCCTTCTTTTCGGTCACGGATCCGGGTTCTCCTCCTCGGATTCGACGCCGCCTTCTCCTACGATGAAGAGGGACGTCGGTGAGATATCCCCTTTCCTCTCTCCAACTCTCTCTCTCTCTCACTCTCTTTCTCTCAAAAAAAAGTGACGTGGGGATAGGGTAGGGGACTCTTGGGGTTTTATTGTTGAGAAAGAGAGGATTTAATGGATTAATTAAATCCATTTAATCCAAAAGATAATATGTTTGAATTTTTTTTGTTTGAAAAGGTCCAAGCCGTTACAATCTATCACCCTTAAAAAAATTTCGTCCTCGAAATTTCTTGGTAGAGGGAACATACCGAAAAGTTGCGGGTATTTCTCCTGCATTTCGTTTTCCAGCTCCCAAGTAGCCTCCTCCTTTTGGTGGTGTTGCCAAAGGACCTTGACCATAGGAAATATACGCCGACGCAATTGATGATCTCTGCGATCAACGATTCGTATAGGTTTCTCTTCAAAGGTCATGTTTGGCTGAATATCAATGACCTCATGCTCGATCACATGTGAAGGATCAGGGGTATACTTCCTCAGCATAGACACATGGAACACATCGTGAAGTTTTGAGTATTGAGGTGGTAATGCAATACGATATGCCACTTCTCCAACCCGCTGCAGAATCTCAAAAGGTCCTATATATCTGGGAGTGAGCTTCCCCCTTTTGCCAAATCGTAAGACGCCCTTTGTTGGAGAGATCTTTAAGAACACATGTTCCCCAACCGCGAAACTCAACTCTCTTCTATGACGATCGGCATAAGATTTTTGCCTACTTTGTGCCGCCAATAATCTTTTTCTGATTAGATCAACACCCTGCTTACTTGTCTGAACAAGTTTCGGTCCTAGGATGTGCTTCTCGCCAACATCACTCCAGCATGAAGGTGATCTGCAAGGTCTCCCATACAATGCTTCATAGGGTGCCATCTTGATGCTCGAATGATAACTATTATTGTAAGCGAACTCCACTAACGGAAGGTGTCTATCCCAGCTGCCCACAAAATCTAGAGCACAAGCTCTCAACATATCCTCTAGTGTCTGGATGGTCCTTTCGGACTGACCATCAGTCTGCGGATGAAAGGAAGTGCTAAACTTCAATTGAGTGCCCATAGCATCCTGAAAACTCTTCCATAAACGAGAGGTAAATCGTGTATCCCGATCAAATACAATTGATGCAGGAACACCATGCAAGCTGACAATTTCATTCACATATAATTCAGCTAGACTGTCTGTCGACTTATCCAAGCGGATAGGTAAGAAGTGTGCCGATTTGGTTAATCGGTCAACAATCACCCATATGGTGTCATAACGGTGTTTTGTGGTCTTGGGTAAACCGGTGACAAAGTCCATCGTTATATGCTCCCACTTCCATTCAGGTATCTCCAAGGGTTGAACAGGTCCTGCTGGCCGCTGATGTTCAATCTTGATCTGCTGACATACCAAGCATCTAGCAACAAATTCTGCGATGTCATTCTTCATCTTTGGCCATCAAAAGTTCCGTTGCAGATCCTTGTACATTTTTGTTGTACCTGGGTGAATGGTGTACATCGATCTGTGTGCTTCGTCCAGAATCTCCTACCTCAACTCATTATCACTTGGAATCCATAATCTGTTGCGGTACCTTATAGCTCCATCCATTTATATGGTGAAATCAGAACCTTCCTTTTTAGATGCTTCTATATATTTAGGAAGATCAGCATCTACTTTTTGTGCAGTCAAGATCTTCCCAATTATCTCTGGTTGAATGCGGAGCGCCGCAAATGATATCTTTCTTGATCCACTCAAGAAAGGCTTCCAATCTTCAAAATCCTTCATCATCTTCCACTAAAGTTTTAAACTAGCCAGTTTACCTTGCCATTTTCTACTTAATGCATCTGCTACGACATTTGCTTTCCCCGGATGGTAATTGATGGCGAAGTCATAATCTTTTAGAAACTCTAGCCAACGTCGCTGCCTCAAATTAAGTTCCTTCTGAGAGAAAATATATTTGAGGCTCTTATGATCACTGAGCACCTCAAATTATTCATCGTAAAGGTAGTGCCGCCAAATTTTAAGAGCAAAGACTACCGCTGCTAACTCTAAATCATGAGTTGGGTAATTCCTCTCTTGAGGTTTTAATTGCCGTGAGGAATAAGCAATGACTTTCTCATTTTGCATAAGAACACATCCGAGTCCTGTGCCTGATGCGTCAGTATACACCACGAAGCCTCCACTGCCTGATGGGAAGGCCAATACTGGAGCTGTAGTCAATCTCTGCTTCAATTCTTGAAAACTCTGCTCGCACTTCTCGGACCATACAAACTTCACATCCTTTCGGGTGAGCTTTGTTAATTGTAGAGAAATCCTTGAGAAATTCCGAATAAATCGCCGATAATAACCAGCCAAGCCAAGAAAACTACGGATCTCAGAAACATTTTTGGGTTGCCTCCAATTCATCACAGCTTCTACCTTGGTTGGATCTACCTCAATGCTGTCCTTAGATACCACATGACCAAGGAATGCGACTCTATTCAGCCAAAAATCGCATTTGGAGAATTTTGCATAAAGCTGGTGTTGCTTGAGAGTTTCGAATACAATCTGTAAATGTACTCGATGCTGCTCCGGATCGGATGAATATATCAGTATATCATCCACAAATACAATGACAAATTTATCAAGGTATTCTCGGAATACCCTATTCATTAGCTCCATAAAAGCTGCAGGAGCGTTAGTAAGACCAAATGGCATGACTAAGAATTCATAATGACCATACCTGGTCCTAAAAGCTGTCTTTGGTATATCCTCCTCTTTTATTCGGAGTTGATGATAACCCGTGCGCAGATCAATTTTTGAGAAAACTGTGGCTCCCTGCAATTGATCAATTAGTCATCAATGTGAGGTAACGGGTATCTATTCTTTACGGTCACTTTGTTTAGACCTCGATAATCAATGCAGAGTCTAAGAGATCCATCTTTCTTCTTCACAAAAAGAACGGGTGCTCCCCATGGAGAAACACTGGGACGTAAAAATCCCTTATCCAGTTGTTCTTGTAACTGCTTCTTTAGCTCCTCAAGTTCTGCAGGTGCCATTCTGTACGGAGCTTTGGAAATCGGAGCCGTTTCTGGGATCAAATCAATTGAGAAATCAACCTCTTTATGAGGAGGTAGTCCAGGAAGATCGTCTGGGAAGACATCGGCAAACTCTCTGACCACATCTAAATCTTCAAGACGTGTATGAGATGATTCAGTGTTAATTATACTAGCGAGGAATGCGATGCAACCCTCAGCTAATAATCGGCTTGCTTGCAATGATGAGATAATCAATCTTCCACCCTTACAGGTGCCCCGAATAACTATCTCCTCAGTATTTGGTCTACTCAGGATCACCTTCTTTTCTCGACAATAGACCGCTGCATAATGCTCCCATAACCAATCCATTCCCAAGATGGCATCATAAGTTGTGATGGGTAATAATATCAAATTGGCAGTGAGGTTGTCTTCTTTTATCAAAATAGGTACGTCCTTTAAGTACATACCCGAGGCAATGATATCACCCATTGGTGAAGAAACTGTAAGTGCATAAGGAAGCTCAACGGCTTCTAAACTTAACTTTCTCGCAAAAGCATTCGAGATAAAGGAATGCGTAGCACCAGAATCAAAAAGAACATGACATAAATGGTTTTCAATTAGTAGAGTACCTTCCACCGTCGTGTTGGCACCTTCTGCATCCTCAGGAGTGATAGCAAAGACTCTTCCTGCTACTTTCTTTTTCTGCTCGAATGGCTTCTTCTGATCCTTGACATCTTTCTTGCAATCTTTCATGAAGTGACCCTTTTCTCCGCACTTATAGCAAGTAATGGTTAGCTTGTAGCATTCTCCTGGATGCCTCCTACCACAATGCGGGCACACCTCAAATGTGTACTTCATGTTTGCTGGTGCATCATCAGTCTTTGTCTTCTTAGCATTCGTTGCAGTGTGACGCCTCTTGTCATTGAAGTTCGGCTTGTGAGGGCGCTTTCGAGGATTTGCTTGCTGTATCCTCCGGTATGCTGCATCGATCTCCACTGCTGCTGCAACCGCCTCAGATAAGGTCGTGGGACCTCTAGTCAGCACTTTCATGCTCAGTCCTGCATTCAAGCCTTCAACAAACTTTCTAGCTCGTTGCTTTTCATTGGAGCAGATACCCTTGCCATACTTCTCCAATTCTTGAAATTTTGCTGCATATTCTTCGACTGTCATATTTTCCTGTCGAAGATTTATAAACTCTTGACGCTTAGCATCCTTAGCATGCTCAGGGATGTAACGCTCAGTGAAGCGCTCAACAAAGTCATCCCACTTAATGACTGGAGTTTCCGAAAAATGGATTCCCTTGCATGAAGTCCACCACTCCTTCGCATTGTCCCGCAGACGAAATGTCCCAAAGATCACTTTTTTTTCCTCAGGACAATCCGTTGCCTCAAAAGTCAGCTCCATCTCTCTTAGCCAATGTTCGGCTTTTTCCGGCTCGTGCTCACCCTTGAAAGTGGGCGGATCATGCTGAATGAAGGTCTTTAGAGTCAGTCCACCTGAGTTGGACGTCTGACTCTTCTGTTGCTGGGTCATTAGTGTCATTAACTCCAGCATCTGCCTCTGCATACCCATAACGTCCTCTTAGCTCGTCGATGAGTCACGGTCTGCAATGGCTTCAATTGCACGTCGAGGAGCCATCTGATTCAAAAAAAATTGATAAGGTCAATGAGTTATGATACTAAATCTCTCTATATAAATCTTAGATCACTAGGAATTGTGGATATCCTATGCCCAGAGGAACTCTAACTCTGATACCATTTGTAACGGAACGGGTCGCGTCGACCATCGGCGGAAGCAAGCGACAGTTGATCGCACGACCGAACCGTTACCAAAAAATGATATAAATGGCATACAATGAGCATAGATAAATATCATTCCATAAAATGTCTACTCAAACTAGAGTTCCATTATTACAACTCTAAACTGGGAAAAACTATTCTAGAAATTGAAAAAGATGACAACTAGATAGTTCCTGTGGGCATATAGATATCCACTAGATCTTCACCGGCTAATTCGTACCACGTCAGAGATCTCAATGAGCCCGTAGCACGATCCAGAAAATGCAATCAACCTTTATCATTTTCTTAAATAAAAAATACTATTTCAATATGCAGTAATAATATTGATTCTACAAGTAGTTATGAATTTCCGTCTAACCATTTATCTCAATGGCATGATAATAAAAGTAATTATTTCTATGTATCATGTGTATTGTACACGTATCTACTACCTTACAATCTGCTAGTTAATGGACATAAGTACATCAAATTTTTAAGTAATATCAAATGCTCTCCTTTTATCATAAGATAACAGAACCTATTATGACATTTCTTTAACCAACTACTAGCATTCTACTGGGATTCTATTCATCTGTTTTAAGTGTACACGATATTATATGATATCCACGTAAGTACAGTATCTATTATGTATCAAATCATTATTGAGAATTAAATCATAATATAATTTACATTCTAAGAATATATGCACGAAAATTAATTTGGCCATGTACGTTGATACTAGTTAGATATTCATGTCTACCATAATTTCTCCAAGGTACAACAATAATATACTAAACTAATCTGTATCACAACTTGGTTTCATACTTCCATCATTTTGCATAATTAATTTAATTTTTAACACTCAATAACTTATTATAATTAGAAAATCACTTAATCATTACCCCTTGAATCTGTTTCCTTGCTTAGTCGTTTACGTCATCAAAAAAAAGTTTAATAGTTATAAGTATATAAAAAAACTGAAGATTTATAGTCACACCATCACAATTAAAATTTATGATATGTGCATCCGTGGGATAATTGTGAGAAATACGAACAATGATGTCTTATAATACATCTCTGACATAGAATTCGATATTATTGTGCAGATCATAATATTTACAAAAAAAATAAGATTTTTTTTTGTATATGTAATTGTATCATGTGAATCCGGCACATACGTTTAAAGGTCGGATTTCGGATGCATCCTTTGGTTTTACTTACTCCTGTACCCACAAATGTTTTTACATATCTTTCCCGAATCAACAAATCACAAATGCTTATTAGCCAATAAATCTGAAACACCCGGTTAGAGATCCATTCTAATTCGAGTTATTATATATACGTATTAATCTAGAGCCGACACATGCTTTTAGAGATATTATTCAAGATTCAACTATTGTGTATACGAAAATCATAATCCGATACATATATAAAAATATCGTAATCCTAACCCGATACATACATAAAAAAATATCGAAAATCTTAAGTCGATACGTACGTTTAGAAATTGAAAACCTAAACCGATACATACGTCGATCCAACGCTTAACTCTACTCGTCGAGATTCTCGCGCCTTCTTTTCGGTCACGGATCCGGGTTCTCCTCCTCGGATTCGACGCCGCCTTCTCCTACGATGAAGAGGGACGTCGGTGAGATATCCCCTTTCCTCTCTCCAACTCTCTCTCTCTCTCTCTCTCTCTCTCTCTCTCTTTCTCTCAAAAAAAAGTGACGTGGGGATAGGGTAGGGGACTCTTGGGGTTTTATTGTTGAGAAAGAGAGGATTTAATGGATTAATTAAATCCATTTAATCCAAAAGATAATATGTTTGAATTTTTTTTGTTTGAAAAGGTCCAAGCCGTTACAATCTATCACCCTTAAAAAAATTTCGTCCTCGAAATTTCTTGGTAGAGGGAACATACCGAAAAGTTGCGGGTATTTCTCCTGCATTTCGTTTTCCAGCTCCCAAGTAGCCTCCTCCTTTTGGTGGTGTTGCCAAAGGACCTTGACCATAGGAAATATACGCCGACGCAATTGATGATCTCTGCGATCAACGATTCGTATAGGTTTCTCTTCAAAGGTCATGTTTGGCTGAATATCAATGACCTCATGCTCGATCACATGTGAAGGATCAGGGGTATACTTCCTCAGCATAGACACATGGAACACATCGTGAAGTTTTGAGTATTGAGGTGGTAATGCAATACGATATGCCACTTCTCCAACCCGCTGCAGAATCTCAAAAGGTCCTATATATCTGGGAGTGAGCTTCCCCCTTTTGCCAAATCGTAAGACGCCCTTTGTTGGAGAGATCTTTAAGAACACATGTTCCCCAACCGCGAAACTCAACTCTCTTCTATGACGATCGGCATAAGATTTTTGCCTACTTTGTGCCGCCAATAATCTTTTTCTGATTAGATCAACACCCTGCTTACTTGTCTGAACAAGTTCCGGTCCTAGGATGTGCTTCTCGCCAACATCACTCCAGCATGAAGGTGATCTGCAAGGTCTCCCATACAATGCTTCATAGGGTGCCATCTTGATGCTCGAATGATAACTATTATTGTAAGCGAACTCCACTAACGGAAGGTGTCTATCCCAGCTGCCCACAAAATCTAGAGCACAAGCTCTCAACATATCCTCTAGTGTCTGGATGGTCCTTTCGGACTGACCATCAGTCTGCGGATGAAAGGAAGTGCTAAACTTCAATTGAGTGCCCATAGCATCCTGAAAACTCTTCCATAAACGAGAGGTAAATCGTGTATCCCGATCAAATACAATTGATGCAGGAACACCATGCAAGCTGACAATTTCATTCACATATAATTCAGCTAGACTGTCTGTCGACTTATCCAAGCGGATAGGTAAGAAGTGTGCCGATTTGGTTAATCGGTCAACAATCACCCATATGGTGTCATAACGGTGTTTTGTGGTCTTGGGTAAACCGGTGACAAAGTCCATCGTTATATGCTCCCACTTCCATTCAGGTATCTCCAAGGGTTGAACAGGTCCTGCTGGCCGCTGATGTTCAATCTTGATCTGCTGACATACCAAGCATCTAGCAACAAATTCTGCGATGTCATTCTTCATCTTTGGCCATCAAAAGTTCCGTTGCAGATCCTTGTACATTTTTGTTGTACCTGGGTGAATGGTGTACATCGATCTGTGTGCTTCGTCCAGAATCTCCTGCCTCAACTCATTATCACTTGGAATCCATAATCTGTTGCGGTACCTTATAGCTCCATCCATTTATATGGTGAAATCAGAACCTTCCTTTTTAGATGCTTCTATATATTTAGGAAGATCAGCATCTACTTTTTGTGCAGTCAAGATCTTCCCAATTATCTCTGGTTGAATGCGGAGCGCCGCAAATGATATCTTTCTTGATCCACTCAAGAAAGGCTTCCAATCTTCAAAATCCTTCATCATCTTCCACTAAAGTTTTAAACTAGCCAGTTTACCTTGCCATTTTCTACTTAATGCATCTGCTACGACATTTGCTTTCCCCGGATGGTAATTGATGGCGAAGTCATAATCTTTTAGAAACTCTAGCCAACGTCGCTGCCTCAAATTAAGTTCCTTCTGAGAGAAAATATATTTGAGGCTCTTATGATCACTGAGCACCTCAAATTATTCATCGTAAAGGTAGTGCCGCCAAATTTTAAGAGCAAAGACTACCGCTGCTAACTCTAAATCATGAGTTGGGTAATTCCTCTCTTGAGGTTTTAATTGCCGTGAGGAATAAGCAATGACTTTCTCATTTTGCATAAGAACACATCCGAGTCCTGTGCCTGATGCGTCAGTATACACCACGAAGCCTCCACTGCCTGATGGGAAGGCCAATACTGGAGCTGTAGTCAATCTCTGCTTCAATTCTTGAAAACTCTGCTCGCACTTCTCGGACCATACAAACTTCACATCCTTTCGGGTGAGCTTTGTTAATTGTAGAGAAATCCTTGAGAAATTCCGAATAAATCGCCGATAATAACCAGCCAAGCCAAGAAAACTACGGATCTCAGAAACATTTTTGGGTTGCCTCCAATTCATCACAGCTTCTACCTTGGTTGGATCTACCTCAATGCTGTCCTTAGATACCACATGACCAAGGAATGCGACTCTATTCAGCCAAAAATTGCATTTGGAGAATTTTGCATAAAGCTGGTGTTGCTTGAGAGTTTCGAATACAATCTGTAAATGTACTCGATGCTGCTCCGGATCGGATGAATATATCAGTATATCATCCACAAATACAATGACAAATTTATCAAGGTATTCTCGGAATACCCTATTCATTAGCTCCATAAAAGCTGCAGGAGCGTTAGTAAGACCAAATGGCATGACCAAGAATTCATAATGACCATACCTGGTCCTAAAAGCTGTCTTTGGTATATCCTCCTCTTTTATTCGGAGTTGATGATAACCCGTGCGCAGATCAATTTTTGAGAAAACTGTGGCTCCCTGCAATTGATCAATTAGTCATCAATGTGAGGTAACGGGTATCTATTCTTTACGGTCACTTTGTTTAGACCTCGATAATCAATGCAGAGTCTAAGAGATCCATCTTTCTTCTTCACAAAAAGAACGGGTGCTCCCCATGGAGAAACACTGGGACGTAAAAATCCCTTATCCAGTTGTTCTTGTAACTGCTTCTTTAGCTCCTCAAGTTCTGCAGGTGCCATTCTGTACGGAGCTTTGGAAATCGGAGCCGTTCCTGGGATCAAATCAATTGAGAAATCAACCTCTTTATGAGGAGGTAGTCCAGGAAGATCGTCTGGGAAGACATCGGCAAACTCTCTGACCACATCTAAATCTTCAAGACGTGTATGAGATGATTCAGTGTTAATTATACTAGCGAGGAATGCGATGCAACCCTCAGCTAATAATCGGCTTGCTTGCAATGATGAGATAATCAATCTTCCACCCTTACAGGTGCCCCGAATAACTATCTCCTCAGTATTTGGTCTACTCAGGATCACCTTCTTTTCTCGACAATAGACCGCTGCATAATGCTCCCATAACCAATCCATTCCCAAGATGGCATCATAAGTTGTGATGGGTAATAATATCAAATTGGCAGTGAGGTTGTCTTCTTTTATCAAAATAGGTACGTCCTTTAAGTACATACCCGAGGCAATGATATCACCCATTGGTGAAGAAACTGTAAGTGCATAAGGAAGCTCAACGGCTTCTAAACTTAACTTTCTCGCAAAAGCATTCGAGATAAAGGAATGCGTAGCACCAGAATCAAAAAGAACATGACATAAATGGTTTTCAATTAGTAGAGTACCTTCCACCGTCGTGTTGGCACCTTCTGCATCCTCAGGAGTGATAGCAAAGACTCTTCCTGCTACTTTCTTTTTCTGCTCGAATGGCTTCTTCTGATCCTTGACATCTTTCTTGCAATCTTTCATGAAGTGACCCTTTTCTCCGCACTTATAGCAAGTAATGGTTAGCTTGTAGCATTCTCCTGGATGCCTCCTACCACAATGCGGGCACACCTCAAATGTGTACTTCATGTTTGCTGGTGCATCATCAGTCTTTGTCTTCTTAGCATTCGTTGCAGTGTGACGCCTCTTGTCATTGAAGTTCGGCTTGTGAGGGCGCTTTCGAGGATTTGCTTGCTGTATCCTCCGGTATGCTGCATCGATCTCCACTGCTGCTGCAACCGCCTCAGATAAGGTCGTGGGACCTCTAGTCAGCACTTTCATGCTCAGTCCTGCATTCAAGCCTTCAACAAACTTTCTAGCTCGTTGCTTTTCATTGGAGCAGATACCCTTGCCATACTTCTCCAATTCTTGAAATTTTGCTGCATATTCTTCGACTGTCATATTTTCCTGTCGAAGATTTATAAACTCTTGACGCTTAGCATCCTTAGCATGCTCAGGGATGTAACGCTCAGTGAAGCGCTCAACAAAGTCATCCCACTTAATGACTGGAGTTTCCGAAAAATGGATTCCCTTGCATGAAGTCCACCACTCCTTCGCATTGTCCCGCAGACGAAATGTCCCAAAGATCACTTTTTTTTCCTCAGGACAATCCGTTGCCTCAAAAGTCAGCTCCATCTCTCTTAGCCAATGTTCGGCTTTTTCCGGCTCGTGCTCACCCTTGAAAGTGGGCGGATCATGCTGAATGAAGGTCTTTAGAGTCAGTCCACCTGAGTTGGACGTCTGACTCTTCTGTTGCTGGGTCATTAGTGTCATTAACTCCAGCATCTGCCTCTGCATACCCATAACGTCCTCTTAGCTCGTCGATGAGTCACGGTCTGCAATGGCTTCAATTGCACGTCGAGGAGCCATCTGATTCAAAAAAAATTGATAAGGTCAATGAGTTATGATACTAAATCTCTCTATATAAATCTTAGATCACTAGGAATTGTGGATATCCTATGCCCAGAGGAACTCTAGCTCTGATACCATTTGTAACGGAACGGGTCGCGTCGACCATCGGCGGAAGCAAGCGACAGTTGATCGCACGACCGAACCGTTACCAAAAAATGATATAAATGGCATACAATGAGCATAGATAAATATCATTCCATAAAATGTCTACTCAAACTAGAGTTCCATTATTACAACTCTAAACTGGGAAAAACTATTCTAGAAATTGAAAAAGATGACAACTAGATAGTTCATGTGGGCATATAGATATCCACTAGATTTTCACCGGCTAATTCGTACCACGTCAGAGATCTCAATGAGCCCGTAGCACGATCCAGAAAATGCAATCAACCTTTATCATTTTCTTAAATAAAAAATAACTATTTCAATATGCAGTAATAATATTGATTCTACAAGTAGTTATGAATTTCCGTCTAACCATTTATCTCAATGGCATGATAATAAAAGTAATTATTTCTATGTATCATGTGTATTGTACACGTATCTACTACCTTACAATCTGCTAGTTAATGGACATAAGTACATCAAATTTTTAAGTAATATCAAATGCTCTCCTTTTATCATAAGATAACAGAACCTATTATGACATTTCTTTAACCAACTACTAGCATTCTACTGGGATTCTATTCATCTGTTTTAAGTGTACACGATATTATATGATATCCACGTAAGTACAGTATCTATTATGTATCAAATCATTATTGGGAATTAAATCATAATATAATTTACATTCTAAGAATATATGCACGAAAATTAATTTGGCCATGTACGTTGATACTAGTTAGATATTCATGTCTACCATAATTTCTCCAAGGTACAACAATAATATACTAAACTAATCTGTATCACAACTTGGTTTCATACTTCCATCATTTTGCATAATTAATTTAATTTTTAACACTCAATAACTTATTATAATTAGAAAATCACTTAATCATTACCCCTTGAATCTGTTTCCTTGCTTAGTCGTTTACGTCATCAAAAAAAAGTTTAATAGTTATAAGTATATAAAAAAAACTGAAGATTTATAGTCACACCATCACAATTAAAATTTATGATATGTGCATCCGTGGGATAATTGTGAGAAATACGAACAATGATGTCTTATAATACATCTCTGACATAAAATTCGATATTATTGTGCAGATCATAATATTTACAAAAAAAAAGATTTTTTTTTTGTATATGTAATTGTATCATGTGAATCCGGCACATACGTTTAAAGGTCGGATTTCGGATGCATCCTTTGGTTTTACTTACTCCTGTACCCACAAATGTTTTTACATATCTTTCCCGAATCAACAAATCACAAATGCTTATTAGCCAATAAATCTGAAACATCCGGTTAGAGATCCATTCTAATTCGAGTTATTATATATACGTATTAATCTAGAGCCGACACATGCTTTTAGAGATATTATTCAAGATTCAATTATTGTGTATACGAAAATCATAATCCGATACATATATAAAAATATCGTAATCCTAACCCGATACATACATAAAAAAAATATCGAAAACCTTAAGTCGATACGTACGTTTAGAAATCGAAAACCTAAACCGATACATACGTCGATCCAACGCTTAACTCTACTCGTCGAGATCCCCGCGCCTTCTTTTCGGTCACGGATCCGGGTTCTCCTCCTCGGATTCGACGCCGCCTTCTCCTACGATGAAGAGGGACGTCGGTGAGATATCTCCTTTCCTCTCTCCAACTCTCTCTCTCTCTCTCTCTCTTTCTCTCAAAAAAAAGTGACGTGGGGAAGGGTAGGGGACTCTTGGGGTTTTATTGTTGAGAAAGAGAGGATTTAATGGATTAATTAAATCCATTTAATCCAAAAGATAATATGTTTGAATTTTTTTTGTTTGAAAAGGTCCAAGCCGTTACAAGTGCATACCGTAAAAGTTTACAAGAGATTAACATCGAAATCCATATACTTTATTTTTCATATTCAATAACATGTGTTAACAATTGTATCCATTGAAATTGTATGTTTTATTTTAATTAGGTAAATAGAAAATTATAAAGTTCATGTGTTAGGTATTTTTTTCTTATTAATTGCGTTATGAATAAATTTGTCTTAAGTAGCCTAATTGAGCGTAGGTGGCTTGACCCTTACTCGACAAGTATCGAGCATTATGATATGGCATGTATTGTTTTATTAATTACAAGGAAAGGTGATGTTTTATTTATTTATTTATTGTTCAGGGCTATAAATATTAATTTTTAATCACGAAGTTGGACCCGTACGAGACTTATGACCTGTTGCGTTGGAAGGATATCATGCATTATGCTCACCAGACTAACACTCATTATGTAACGAGTTGAAGTCAAGCTAGCTATGTGCGGACATTCATGTCTCAATTAAGCTACTTAAGATAAATTCATCAATAGCATAATTAATAAGGAAAAATACCAAACATGACTTTATAGAGTTTTTTACCTAATTAGAATAATTTCTATAAACTTACAATATTAGCGAATACAACTTCTATCATATGCCATTGATAATGAAAATAAAGAGCACATGTTTTGATGCTAAACTCTTGTAAATATTTTTACAGTATGAGCTACTATATAACAACGATTATTGTATTGATCATACCAAAAAGGATATATCCGGATATACCGATGATATCAATAGAAATCTCAAAAATGACACAAAAAGAAGTTTAATAAATAACATATAACACACTTATATGCAATAATGTGTATTTAACACATCTATACATATTATGCCGTATGTATCGTTGATGTTAATGCCTACTGTTGATTGTTGATAGATATTCGAAAGGAAATGATGATATTTTAATAAGAACTTAGACACATAAAGGACTTAGTTAGCACATTAGCTTTATACGATATTGCATATTATGTATAAATAAAATGCTTAGCTATATACATTTTAAAAAAAAACAATTCCAATTTTCATTCATCATATTGACCAGAAAAGAGATTTAGAGTACTTAATACAAACCAGAAGCGATGTTCTCTCCACTCCCCCACAAGGAAAGGAAAAATCATCCATAGGAGGATGTCAACCACAACAACCATTGTAAAGTATAAGAGAGCAAAAAGTTCAGACTAGTCAATGATTAGCATCATAGATTGGCCCCATAAAGTATTGGCATCTTAATACAATAGTGGAGTTCCTAATTTTCAACTCCAACAGGTAACATCCTTCATCAACCGTGCTTGGTCGGCATCATCAGATTAAATTTCTTCCCTCGAGAGCTTAATGAAAGTGATTTCGGTGATTTCAGTGCCGTTGGCTTTGTGTTCAGCCCCTCATCCTCAGTGATCATCTTGATTGTCCATCGAAGATCCAATAAAGAATGTCGATTGGGACAAAAAGCTACTCTGTTTAGGCGGTGGTTTCAAGAGTTACCATGAGATGCATTATTATACTAGTGGATGAATATCTTGGCAGATACACATACTTATTCTTACTGACCTTGATATTGAGTTAACTAAGTGATATTAATATTGTTTTTACCAAATCGTGCACTTTGTTATAATGAAAAATGCCATGTTATAATGGATATGAAATGCATATTCTTACCAACCAAAATTCATTATTAAGAGTTTTTTGCCCCCAAACAATGTACTTATTGGATCTTTGATGGACGATCGAGATGATTACAGCAGATCCTGCTGCGATAACACTTGCAACAGGGGTGTTAAGACATGAAGTTTGAGACGCAGGCCACATCTGATAACCATATAACTTGCCTGCAAACCATAATCAAAACGACAATATAACATCGTCTCGATACATCACACTTTCGGAGCATTCAAAACAAAAGCTCACAAAATCACATTGATTTACAGAAGCCAAATCTGAACTCTAGAAATATGTCTTCATGACTGAAACTCACAGGCATTTAACCGACTAGCACGTCGAGATATACACATCGGCAGCAACACTTCCGATGAGGTAAAAGGCAGAGGACAGTCACACCAGATGCAGATTGTGTTGAACCTCCGAAGGATGTAGGAGGATGCACGCAGATCTGTTTGCACACCTCACTGATGTTCTACGTGTCGTTGAACTGATTACTGTCACCTTACCCATCTTTTCTCTGAAATTCGCAGCATCCAGAGTTATTTCACAAGATCTAAATTACAAAACAAGGATTAAAAGCATGTACATGAATGACAGACTAGAAAACCGTTTAAGAATTTGTAGATTGTAGTGCAAGTGAAGGTACGTATTTGGCATATATGCCACCAATTGTGAAAATATAGATCAGATGGTTCAAATGTGCATCTGATGACTCCCATAACCATTCTCAAGGCAAAACCATTCTGAACAAAATAAATACATTGATACCAGCCTCAACAATAACATATCTCGGAAAGTTGTCGATGATATCAGAATATTGATCCTGCAAAACGTTTTGTTATTGAAGAGAAAGCAACTCGAGTCGCTGAAGAACTTGTACATGCTGTAAAAATAATTGGCTATAATTTATAAATGGTTCATATATCTGGATACTGGGATATCAGCTAATGCACACTCAACCCCAATAATCCCCTCATAGACGCCTCTACAATATGTAATTGCATTCCTTTCATCGTACTTTTCCTGGTGCTTCTCACAGATGTAGCGATGATGGGTTCTTAATTCTCATCCTTCTCTATTGGTGGGAGGTAGATACAGACACGATCTCTCAACGTTTCGGGGTTCTGAATACTCATCCTGGAGGCCATTGTATTAGGCCTTGAAAGATCTACTTTTGTTGTTGTATGAGCATTGAGATGGTCTAGCTGACCGGACCCACATGAACATCCATGAAGCCATGAGTCTAATCCAAATCCGATCCCAGATAGGGATGGACTGGAATTGAGCCACAAATCCATCCCACTGACTACTTGGGTGATCTCCGGTCAATCTTGGGCAAACCAATGGTCCCGCCTGCCCGACCCAATGGAGGGTTCAATATGATGGCACATATGACTAACATGATCCCATATAGCTGTATTTCAATCCCAAGATATTTTGAGACATCTTTGTTACCCGGCATGTCCATCCCTGTCCTTCCACAACAAACTCGTCATCAGTCCTTTTCCCATCATCTACCTTAGAATGTCACCCTCCTTACCGGCAAGTCCGTGCCCACACTTCTTTCTTTTCTTTTTGTGCCTCACATAATAACCACTCCTATTCCATCTATGAACAGTCAGCACCTGGTCTTGTCTCCCATTCCCATTTTGCATGTGATGTCCTTCCACCCTTGTTGATTGTGACCGGTGGAGGTGCCTGCAACTATCCTCGTTCCTTCTCTGTTCTTCTACCTTGAAAAACATAAATGGGGCAGTTTGACTTGATTCAGATACCATGTTAATTGGGTTGGCCCATGCTATGGGTCGAATGGGATAAGAAGCGGTGTTCTGCGACCGTGTCCATGGTCTATCAAATTAAATGGGTCTTGGACCAGGTCACCGTAGGCCTAAAGGATCTGCTTAATGCCCAACCCTTGTCTATACATGAGATAGCTGCTAAAATGAGTTGACAAAGATATGCATTTCTAGGAAAAGACAATTAAGGTTGTCCCATTCCCACATTAAGAAAAATATACACACAACAACAAAGCTTTTTCCCACATTAAGTAGGGTCGGCTATAAGGATTCCTTGCCTCCCTTAAGATATATTTTGGGTCATTCTAGGACTTAATTTCAAGTAATTAAGATTCCTTTGGATAGTCTCCTTTCAACACTTAATGGGCCTTCCTCGTTCTCTCTTAGATGGCTCCACATCCCAAAATTCACATCTTCTAATTCATCCAACTAAGAAAAATATACATAAAGAAATAAAAAACTCACCCATACACAACTCTAACCAGAAATTTAGACCATATTTTGGGGTTTCAACCTGTGAAGACCGACCAGTACTGCAAATGTTGGATTAACTTCCCCCTGATGATTTTTTAATGTACCAAGCGTATATTGGTAACTTCATATAACCATGTAACCTTGCCATTGCAATATGAGAGTGCATTATGGGGGTGGTCACATCGCATTGCCAAACTACAAATACCATTGTGTTATGTGATAATGCGACCTCTCTTTTCTGGATCATTTTCTGCTTGTGTGTTATCGATCAGATTTGTTCCCAAAACCATAGACCCACTAATAAGTTTGATCCATTCTAAAGAACTATTGCACTTAGAAGATGAGTCAATCTTGTGTCATCCCTTGAAAGTTGACTTCCATAATTATCACGGATCTTCAGCACAGGGATCAACTTACTGAATCAAAGTCTAGAAGAGGAGAGATGGTCGATACCCCGAGAAATTGGATATCATGGAAAAGTTTAGAGAAGAAAGTGCAGGTAGATATTCCCTTGTCATAAGATCGTTTTTGTCAATTTCATAAGATTTTTTGTGTCATTTTTCCATTTTCTAACGGAGGTACTTTCAATACCTTCTCTTTTAATTCCAAACTACTTTATTTATTACCTTGGACATTTGCTTAATCAAGTATAAACTACTTACATAGTTGACAATTCTCTAATAGCCCTTTGCCATCTCAAATTTTGCATGAAAGATTTATTTCCATCAGTTGTCAGTAGATATCATTATGAAACAATGTGAAATTGAGAATTAGGGAATCTAGATCGCATATGATCTCTTAATTTAGTGTATGCGAGTTGGATATTTAAGTCGAGACGTTTTAGTAGTCAAATTAAGGTTTGTTATAGTTTTGAGTACTTTGTGTATTTTATGAATTTTATTTTGTAATTTGACTCCTGTAAATAGAATAAATGCAGGTTGGCTAAAGTGGAGAGGAGACTTACTGTTCTCTGTGATGAGAAAATTCCTTTGAAAATCAAAGGAAAGTTTTACAAAGCAGCGGTGAGACCTGCTATGCTCTATGGATATGAATGTTGCCATGTGAACCATAGACATGTGCAGAGAATGTCAGTAGAAGAAATAAAAATGCTAAGGTGGATGTGTGGACACACACGTAAAGATCGAATTCAAAATAATGCCATCAGAATGAAAGTGGGTGTAGCTCCGATCGAAGATAAGATGTGAGAAAATCGCTTAAGGTGGTTTGGCCATTTGCAAAGGAGGTCAGTTGATGCACCGATGAGGAGATGTGAGTTTTGGAATGTTGAGCCGGCTAAAAGAGGCCGTGGAAGGCCAAGAAGTGTTGGAATGAGACCATACGAAGGGATCTTACTTTTTTAGATCTAAGCCTAAGAATGACCAAAGATAGATCTGAATGGAGGCAAAAAAATCCATGTGGCTGACCCTATTTAAAGTGGGAAAAGGCTTTGTTGTTGTTTGTTGTTGTTTGTTGTGTAATTTGACTCCTCTCTTAAAAGGGTGGTAGGCATTGTTTGAGGGAGATTTGGATATATTAAAATTGGGTTTTTATCAGTTGTGCCCCTCTGAGATATTGCAATTTCAGTGCCCCTCCGAGATATTGCAATTTCAGTTATGCCCCTCTCTTTTTTGGAATATCAGTTATGCCCCTATCTTCTTGCAAAATTCACAGTTCTACCCTTCTGTTAAGGTAAAGTAGGGGCATAACTGATATTACAAAAGGGCAGAACTGTGAATTTTGCAAGAAGGTAGGGGCACAACTGATATTTCAAAAAAGGGAGGGGCATAACTGATATTGCAATATCTCAAAGGGGTACAACTGATAAAAACCCATTAAAATTAGAGTTTTCTCTGTCTTCTTTCTTTCTTTCTTTCTCCTCCCTCTCACGCATCTACGTGTTTCTCTACCAAAATCCCATGCAACAAGCACGTCTTCTCTTCCTCCCCCGCATCCTCTTTCTTTATATCACAAGTAGATTTCGATTTGCATCAAATAACCATGTTTTCTTATGAGAACCAGGCATATAGATCTTGATGGTCACCATACTCGTGCTTCCTCCAGTGAGCAGACCGCTGACAACTTCACTAAGCCACATTCCCAAATTGCCTACGAGAGGTGAAGTTCCAAGTGAAGCACGATGAATCCTATGCTCCAGTTTGAGGTAGAGTTTTACAAGTTTTATAGTTCCAACATGTTCTCGTATTGAATTTTTATTTTTTTATCCTCTTTGTATTCTCCTTGGTTTCCACTATAAAAAAGATGACTGTGCTTCTTATCTCATTCTGAAAATACATCATGTTTTTCTACTCCTTTAATAGAGATCATTGAAGATGTTGAATACAAGGTACTCAAGAACGGGCACCAAAGTGTGAAAAGCGAAAAGTAAGGATCAAACCACTTCTAAGTCAACTCCACCTCTGTATTATGAAACTCAAACTCATGTCAAGCATCACATGAGAACAAATTTTACTGTTGCACCACAGCTTTCCTTTCATCAATATTAGGTTCCCAATAATGTAGTTTAAATAACTGTACGCAACAAGGCTCCACTTCCCTGGATCCCAGGTGGCAGGAACTTATACATTGGATTGCTTTCTAATTCTTGCACTATTTCTAGCTTCTGCAAGTTTTAGAGACCATGGTGTTGGTTATGGTTTATAGTTTATCAAATAATGGCAATCATAAGGACAATTGAGTAAACCTCTTTGACAATCTATATTTTTGTAGAATTTCTATCGACCATTAGACAAGTCTTCTCTGATGTCATGGAGAATGGAGGCACATATTGTCAATGTACCAATTCTGCCTTTAAACCCAATGTCCCTATCTACTGAATTCCAGTAAACGACTATCCATAAAGGAACTAGAAATGCTCAAAGAATCTCCTAATTGAAGGAAAGAAAATGTTGATGAATTAAAATACTACCAGTTTGAGGAGAATGTGTAGCATTCCCCTTTGGTTTCTGTTGTACTTGAGTTGCTGCCAATTGCATATGGGAAGACGGGTCTTCAGAACCAGTTCCAGTAGGCAAAGAATGCCTCTTGGTTGTGTGTTTCTCTTTGTCACTATCCTCGTGGCTAGCTCTGGGTGAATTACTTGAATGGAACTTGGCCTTTGCAGATTCTGTAGGTTGCATGTAGCTTGGAATGGGGTTGCTAATACTGGACCTTGGCTCCTGTCCTGCATCATCAACATCACTCGACACAAAAGAGGTACTCCTCTTCCCATTTTTCGCTTCTGGTGAAAGACCTAATATATTTGCAGTTGCTTCAGCATTCCTCTTAGCTGGTGTTTTCTTGCTTTCTAATTTATTTTTTTGTTTCCTGCTTTCCGCCTTTCTTTCAGTCTTTTTAGTCTTAGTACTTGTTGAATTCTGACTCAATGGAGTTCCAAGGGACTCTGCTGTTTTCTGATGACTCCTTGGAGACATTTCAGGTGATGTGAAATATGCCTGCTTCTCAATTGCAGATACAGAATCAGTAGTTTCATCAGGTGGTCGTCTCATCTGCTCAGTAGTTAGAGAGGGGTCTCCAATATCACGACTTTGATCACTTTCATCGGGAACTTTTATCTCCTGAAATGCTCCTGGTGTAGACATGGAAACACCATCGGAATCGCAATACATGCCGTGTTCTTGCCCTTCGGAAGCTTTAAATGTAAGAACAAATCCCTCATCACTGCATTGAGATTCGTCTCTTGAATTGATGGTGGAAGTGGAGGAATCATCAGTTTGGCGTTCTGCATTAACACTTTGATCTGTTGGTTCATGAGAATGGGCACTTTCTGCGGGACTGGAAGAGACTGGTGGAAGCTCCTCGGGCCCAGACTTTGCATCAACAAACTCTGGATTGCATAATCTTTTCGATGCGTGCACAGACTCCTTGTGATCTTTCAGCCAGGATTCACTGACTACAGTGCCAGATGTGCCATCTATGTTCTGTGTATCTAAATGTATCCTGTCATTTAATGTAGCATCTAATGGAACATTTATTTCACTTGATTTAGAATTAGCAACCTCCACTTGGACATTCTTTCCAGTCTGACAGTTGGGATCTCCAGATAAAACATCAGCACTGCTGTGCAGCACTTCTTCACCTTTCACCACCAGTCTGGGGAACCTCTCCGGAGCCATCTTCGAACTCACATGAGAATCAACATTTCTATTAATTAAAGACTGTACTTCGCCTTCTGTAATAGAGAACTCGGATTTTGAGAGAATAGATAAAGAAGCAACAGAAGTTGATGATTCACTTGGTACATTTGAAGTAACAAAGCTATCCCTGTTGCTTTCTTCAGTATCTACTTCTTCTAGACCTTTGCATCCTGCAGCCATCCATCTCTCTAACCATTTCCAAGCTGAATCAGACTTTAAAGGTTCACAGCTAATGTATATAGGTTTCGTTTTTGGTTTTGATTCCAGAAGCTACAGGAAACAAGTAAACAATAGAATAGAGGATGTAAGCTAGTGTATTGTAAGAAGATCGAAACACATAGATATTTTTATACCAGACGAGCAAATCCATTTCTCAGTAAAATTTCTGTAGGAGAATACTTTTTTTGGTCGGCACCGAACCCTTCTGTGCACTGAAAGAGAAAACAAACCAAAACATTTAGCATATATAGTTGTACTATTCTTACAAAATACCATATAAACTAAAAGACGGATTCTTGAAATCTGCAGTCAACAGTATTGCTCCAAAGTCCGTGTCTTGTAGCAATAGATGAAAAACACCATCATCAATTTCTAACAACAATATACTACTGTGGTTATCTGCTAGAACAAAAGCAGCCTGGGATCATATAAAACATATTTTGGTACCCTACATTCTTTGGAATCATTGTCTAGAGGGCAATATTGGATGCATGTTTTCTTACCACGGTATCCATTCTCTCATCTTGTTCAACTTGTGCTTTAGCTATGAGACGCTTACGACGACCTCGGACAAGAGCCTGCATCTTCACAATAGCTTGAACACATCGTAGTGTGGCAACAGCTTCTCTTCGGGCCAAATGCCCCCGCACAGCAGCTTGCAACTTGACTACACTTTTGCGTTTCTGTAAATCTTTCCCAGCCTATGAAGTTGACAAATATCTGAGTTTCAGTGAAGAGAATCCATCCACATCGACTACCCCAAACAAAGAGACCCCTAAAGAATTTACCAGATATGCCCTAACCGCACTCTGAATAACAGTGGCAACAGATTCAGATATGCTGGAGTCAAAGTTGTTATTGCCTTCGGATATATGTACTGAAGCTGAGACATCAATATCTACCAAAGGAGGCGAGAGTGGTGGGGTATCGTGGAGGCATTTTGCTACAGTTAGTCTCTCCTGGTTTAAAGTACTTGCTGGAAGCTGAGAATCCTTGTAAGCAGCCTCCGGGATCTCCTTTTTACCGACTGAAAGCATAGGTTCGGAGACCGGACAATCATCAGGAATTTGACGCCTAGACAATTTTCTCTTAAAACTCCACCGATGCTTATCTGCAGGAGATTTTACCTGGAAAGAATTGACATAGAGAGGATAGCATCAGTATAAAGAAAAACCAATTAATGTACTCTTTTTAAAGAAGAACATATTTGTAAGCCAAACCCAATAATCATATACATTAAGCCTCTCTACTTGATAAGACCAACCTCTCACCCCCAACACTTAAAGAAGTTAATGCTGGTAATAAACATAGCCGGCTCATGCAACTATATAGGAATTCTTATTAAAAAAATAAATCATTTGAACAAACAGCTACAGATGGAATTCCAAGCGCAAATGTAAGAAAGTCGAGTAGACTGGAGTCCACAAGCATTCTACAAGAACTACCTTTGCAAAGATTGGCCTTATTTTTTGACAATATAAATGATTCATGAGGCAAGCATAGAATGAAAGAAAAAAGGAAAGACTCATTAAAGAAAGAAAGCACAAAGTTTTTATATAGTTTCTCAATTTTCCATTCATACAAACACGGCATCTCCTTGCTCAGTCCACATTGCAATGGAAGAGGTGCAGGCTGTGCAGCCCACACACCCAAACGATCATCTTCTCAACGCTTACTCAACTTGACAACATTACACAATCAAAGAATCCACTAATAACAAACTTTTATCATATAAACAACATCTGAGTGAAATATTCAGTTCTATTACTCTCAACGTGAAATCATGAACCTTCTGTTTTTTGAAGTCAAAATCATGACCATTCTATACATTCAAATTCAATATCTAGAGACAATCTTATGGGATCAAATTCTGGAAAAGAAAGATCTCATTTACCTGCAAAAAACTTTTGCAAAATGGATTCCCTAGATTCTTTCTCGATATCCCCTTCTCAGAAATTCAATCGAGCTCCGAACATTATTATCAGGTGTTTTTTTCTGGAATTATTGTTAAAAATATACAGCCCACAAAAGAAAGAATTTTTTTCTAGCAAATCCGACCATAAAGAATACCTCCCAAACGAATAAATTTGAGATCCATCACATTTCCCTCCATACAGAAACCATCATTTTCTCATCAAAATCACATTTTTCTCGCGTAAATTCCACCAAGATCAGATCAATCCGGCGACCCAAATACCAATCCCTTAATAGAAAAAAGAAGTACCAATCGAGCAATTCGCCGGGATCTACCTCAGGGCGCCCCGAGTCGTCCTCGTCCGCGCGATCTCCGCCGCAGGACATGATCCTGAAGCACGAGACCCCGCTCTTCCCCATCTTCACCGCCCGCCGCTCCCTTCGGCAACTCCGATTGCGGCCAAAGGTCAAACCTTTCTTTATCGAAAATCCGAGATTGGACCTCCGTGAGAGCTGCGGATCTCCGCCGCCGCCCGCCGACGGTGCGCTAGAGCGGAGGGTCGCGCGGGACGAGATGGCCGGTGCCGCGAAGGTCGCCCTCGCTTTACCAAACGGAGAATTTGCGGACAAAGACCTATTAAGGATCGAAATATGCAAGAGCCCCCCAAAGCAAGTTTTCGTGTCGTTTGTTTGACCATTAAAAATTTAATACGAAAGTAAATTAAACAAACCTGAATACAATTATACACTTATTTATATAAATGAATGAAATCTGAATGAGGTCGGTTTCACAAATTTATTTGGTTGAAAGTTAGAATAAATTTAATACATTTGTGTATTCGTTCATGTATATATAGGGTAAAATGGGGTTGCCCCCATGGGGGAGCTAACTTGGCTCCCCCGCGTAATTTCGCCTGTGTTTTTATTTTTTTTTGAAAATTTTTCCGTGGATTTTCATCAATATATCCCTATATTATGTCATTCAAATTTCACGTGAAACAGAGACTCCTACGGCCTCCATCCAGGAGGGTCGTTTTTAGCAATTCTGTTACCGTTAAAAAATGACTATCTGTATGGAGGCCGTAGGAGTCTCTGTTTCACACGAAATTTGAATAGAATAATATAGGGATATAGTGATGAATATTTATGGAAGAAATTTTCAAAAATAAAAATAAAAACACAGGCGGAATTGCGTGGGGGGGAGCCAAGTTAGCTCCCCCAAGGGGACAACCCCATTTAACCCATATATATATATATATTCATGTATACATGGAGTTTATGAAAAATATAGTTTTTATTAGTTATCAGATATTTAATATAATATATTATATAAATATTACTAAATCTTAATCAAGGTTAAATGAATCAAATCACAAATACCAATATTATTGAAGCTTTGGTCCTACCTTCTTCAAGCATGACGATGAATGAATGGTGACATCGTTTCTAAAAAAAGATAAGATAGTAACCTAGCAACAAGTCAATGTCCAACAGCCATGAAATTATCAAATAGAATGAAGTACATAAGCAAATAACAAATCAAGGGGACAGTCATTGCCAATTTGTATTTATACAAAGAGTGTGCATACAATTTGTCCATATTTGGAATCTGGCAACATCTTTGGGTTCCTGTCCAACGGAGAACAGGAGCTCGATAATGGTAACAATAACTGTGGTGTCCTGATCAACGGCTGCGAGTCGACGCCCATTTTATCCGATGGACAGAAAGGAGCAGATCTCGCGGTGCTTTGCTGTTTCTGGATCGACGACATTAAATATCCAATTGGTCGTGGGATGGCATCACGAGCACCGCGACAGTTGTAATTAATTTGGAATCTGTTCGACTGTCCATTCGTCATCTTTTTGTATTTTCTTTTTGAGCTCTTTGAATGCCTTCTTTAATGCAGAACACCGACGAGACCAGAGGCTGTTCGAAATCGAGAAACTTTCCATATAGTTTGATATCGAATACTACGTTTTCTTTGATTCAACGAGGCACGTTGCATGGAATTTGGATTTATACCGAGATAGGAATTTTCAATTGCGACGGATATGATTTTTTTTATATCGATATACATATTTTCTTCTTTTTTTACGACAAGATACATACATGAATACGTAGCAGATACAGTTAGAGTTAGGGATGAGCATAGGTCGGGCTGGGCCGGGTTCTGAAGGGTCCAGGTCCAAGTTCGTATAAAACTTCGAGCCTTGGGTCGGGCCGAGGCCCGCAAAATTTTCTTTGGTTCGGCCCAAGTTTAGGCCTGACCCAATTCCTATGAGTCAGACTTGGGCCAGGCCGGCCCATCTCCACCCATTATAGATTATTAACTTTAAGTTTTTTTAAAGTCAAACTCAATTCAAGTTAGACAAGCCAAAATTGTTTAAAACATATGCCATAATAATTGTGAAACAACTAAAACTCAATTCTACCGTAGATGATTTCTCATTTTATACAAGTGCACTCAATGTTAGATACCATAAACATCTCTCATCACAGAAATCGAAAGATTGAATCAAACTTACACAGTTAACAAGAACAGGTGCACCAGGCACTCATTTTAAAAAAATAGGCATAATGCCCATATTGGATAAATGTTCAATAATAGAAAATATTCTGATGGTAAAAAATAAACACTAACAAATTTAAGAATAACCAGCAGAATCTAAACCATAGACTAATAAAGAAAAATTAATTCCGAATTGAAATAGTATGATCATCAACTCATATGTCTCACACCTGACTTTCTTGATTTATAAACATTGTATGAAGACATAATACATGAATAGAGTTTGCATGCAATAGATGAGAGTTTCTAGGTGTGTAGGATATGGGAAGGGTTCGGGCCCTCTTCGGGTCGGGCCCTTGGGCCGGGTCGGGATGGGCCGAGCCAAGCCCGAGCCCCGCGTAAAAAAAACATGGGCCTAAATGTTGGGCCCGAACCCAGCCCAATGTTCGTTTGGGCTTGGGCCGGGCCTGGCCTTTTGGGCTGGGCTTCAGGCTGGACCAGGCCGGCCCAGCCCAATGCTCATCCCTAGATATAGTACCATCATTGATATTTCGTAGGCCTTGGGAAAAAGAAGAAAATAAGTTTTATAAAAAAAATCTGTAAACAATTTGCCCTTATATAACTCCACTAAATTTTGAGTTTTAACATTGAGTTGTTCACTCAAAATTTGATTTTATAAGGACTCATTTTTAACAAGTTTTTTTAACAAAAAAATCGATTCAGTAAGGGTCTATTTTTCAACAAGTTGTTTTATCGAAAATTCGATCATACAAGACTCATTTTTGATGAGTTGTTTAATTGAAAATTGATTCTACAAAGTCCTATTATGACATATACTATTTTTTTTCTAAACTAAAGGTTTAATACATGTTAAAAATGAGCTATGAAGTTGATAGACCGGAGCCATTGCACTCGGAAATTACCCTCAAGGACAGCCTGGGAAAATACAGATATGGATATCCGTATTGTTGAACTTGTGTGTGTGTATTATATATATATATATATATATATATATATATATATATATATATGTGTGTATATATTTACATATATCTAACCATATTATATGGTTTCATGAAATATCGCATCCGAAGCCATTTTCAAATTCAGGAAGAAATATTTATATCTTCATATAATTTAAGTATTTAATGTATAGGTTATTTAATGTAGCTTATTGCTTTATTTTCTTTTTTATTTTGTTGTATTTGTAATTTATGTAATTCTAGTTTAAACAATTGTTAATTTAGATTATATAAAATTATTTCTTCTGAATGCAAGTGTTAGTAAACATATATTATCTATAGGACAATCTGTATCCGTTGGTTAAATTTTCACATCCAAATTATTATTATTCATTTCTGTATCCATGTTTAAAGATATGGTTTGTGATTTTTTAATGGAATAATATATCTATATCATATTCTAAATGGATAGAGATATGATAACACATATATTAGCATCTGATCATTTACATCCCGGTTGCAATTTGAGGAGAAAAGAAGACTCAAATCTTAGTTTCTAATTATCAAGATGTGTTGTTCTTCATTGAATTTTTATATTTATGTCTCGAAACCAAAAATACCATCTTTAGCATATACTAAGGACAAGGAATATCAAGTAATTACATACGTAATCCTCGATAATTCATAATTACATGAAAACCTCGAATAGACACTCCTTCTCACACCCATAACACTAAGTTAAGTTGGTCTACCAACATGACCACTCATGTGAGTTAATCTAACCACACCACATCGAAGGGTTGCCATTTTTAATATTTTTTTAATTTTTAATCGAGAGCAATCCTCCTCCTCTTCTCTTTTCCCACCTCCCACTCCCCCCTCCCTCCTCCTCCTCCTCTTCTCCCATAGCAGCAACAACACTCTAGCGCTGCTCCTCAGCCTCCTCTTTACCCGCAACTCATCCGCCACCCCCTCCTCCACCTCACCCTAGTCCAACGCCCTCCTCCACCCCATCCTACAGCCTCCCTCTGTTGCCCCTTACAGTCCCTCTTTCACCTCGCCCTCCTCCATCACACCCTACTCCAGCCCCTGCCTCCACCCCTTCTAGCCCCTCCTCCACATCGCCCTCCTCTAGCCCCCCATACGCCACCCCATCTGTCTCCCCTTCCGACCCTTCCTCTATCTAGTCATCCTCTGTTGCCCCCTTCTCCGCCTGCATACACCATGACAAACCATGTCGATTGGGTCTTTGAGGCAGGCGGAGCCATGGCCTTCTCTGCCTTCGAGCACCCCAGGTTCCAGGAGTTCCTCCATCAAGTCGGTTTGTCACCATTCCCCCAGGCCGGGTTGTTGGGAGGAGATCGAGGTTCAAGGAAGAGGGAAGGGAAGGCGGAGTAATATCAATTGTAAGTAGGGTGAACTCAAAGGTGGATTATCTAATAGACTCTATCATATTTAACTGAGAAACAGATGGAAGTTAATACATGATCATGTCACATAAGGGCTAAGGATTATTCGAAGTTTTAGATGTAATTATGAATTATCAATAATTAACTACATAATTTTGAAAGGGATTTTTACACCCATACCCTGAGTAATTTCGTAACTACAATCATAACCCTACGTAATCGTGAATTACATGAGAAACTCCGAGTAATGCTTAACTCTTACATGACATAATCCTGTGTTATGTTCCGTTTAAGATGACCATTATAATTGACGATTTCTGTTAGAAACAGTCAAAATTGCGCATAATGCTCTACCTTATTTGCAAATCATGCCCTATATCTCTCTTCCTTAATGCGCCCAGGCCAGTCGATTCGAACAATCGATCCTCTTCCTTCGCTTTTGATCAAGGATTTTCCATTCGTTTTATTTTTTATCTTCAATATCTGGCCAGGGATCCATTCTCGAGCCGATTTTCGTTCAGGTGCAATCCTCGTCTAGAGATGAGGTAAAATCCTCTTCCGCAAACAGTCGCATCACATGCAGGGACCCAAGCAACTTACAGCATCTAGAGGGGGAGGGAGATGACGAGCCTGGATGGAGGGGAGTGACAGGCCCATATAGAGGGAGGTGGATGGCTTGGAGGGATGGGACGGCGGACCTAAAGGGGGAGGGGGCGGCGGGCTTGGGGGGGGGGGGGGGGGCAAGCCTGGAGGGAGGGGGGCGTGGGCCTGGAGTGGGGGAGGCGACTGGCCTGGAGGGAGGGGGTGGCAAGCCTAGAGGGGGAGGGAGGTGGCGAGCTTGGAGGGAGGGAGCGACGGGCCTGGAGGGGGGAGGCAATTGGCTTGGAGGGAGGGGGCGACTGGCCTGGAGGGGGAGGGAGGCGACAGGCCTGGAGGGGGGGAGGCTGGCTTGGAGGGAGGGGGTGGTGGGCCTGGATGGGGAGGGAAGCGGCGAGCATGAAGGGGGAGGGAGGGAGGCGACAGGCATGGGGGTGGGGGGTACTGGAGGGGGGTTGGGGCGTCGGTGGCTGGCCTGGTGGGAGGGGGTGGCGGGCCTGGAAGGAAAGGAGGCGGCGGATGTCCAGGAGGGGGTGGGGGTGTTGGTGGCTGGTTGGAGGGAGGGGGGATGCGAGCATGGAGGAAGGGGGCAACTGAACAGGGGGAGGGTTTTTTTTTTGAATTTTTTAATAGCAATTATATAGATCATGGATTAGATTAACCCAATGATATGGTTGGGTTAACTGCAAAATTAACGGAGGGGTATATGTGTGAGACGGAGGGACTTATGTAATTCACGATTACACGGGGGTTTATGAAATTACTCAGGGTTATGAGTGTAAATACCCCTATAATATAGTCGAATGAGACACACGTGTCATGTATCATAGAACTGAAAAGAACATTCAAAATGCAAATTCTTTGTGAAGATTTTTTTTGTTGTTCTCTCAACTTCTTCTTTTTTGTCTCATACATATCCATGCATTCTCTTCTTATTGTGAAGCGAGAAATAGGCTTGAACCCGGGTTGCAGATTTGCCAAAAAAACTTGAAAGCTTCATTCTCAAATAAACAAA
Source organism: Ottelia alismoides (assembly GCA_037367405.1). Classification (NCBI taxonomy): domain Eukaryota; kingdom Viridiplantae; phylum Streptophyta; class Magnoliopsida; order Alismatales; family Hydrocharitaceae; genus Ottelia; species Ottelia alismoides. The sequence continues at coordinate 1,027,109 of JAZKJV010001362.1, read as the reverse complement.
AAGACAGCTCATGCTAAATGAACAATCGAGTCTGATCTTTTTTACTTCTCTCTTGATCAAATTTCCAATTTCGTAGTATATTACTAGCAATTTTCAGAAGAAACAAAAAGAGTGCAGAAGATGTTATCCTTCCTTTTTCCATCTATTGTGAATGTGATATTTGTCGACATGTATTTTTAAATGTCTAGTTCGTCCTCAAGTTCCATAGGACAAAACTTGGATGGCATTTTAAGCATTCACATTGATGGTCTTTCATCTACAAAAATTTCAAAATTAGTCCAAACATTCGACAAAAATCACTTCGGTCTTTAGCACGTATATGAAAATCATTTTTAATACTAAATACATAGCAACCATCTAGTCATATAAATATTCCATTTCTAACATAGATGATATAATAATCACATATCTATTACTATATATTAAGCAAGGGATCTTCCCCCACCCATTAAATTTTGTCAACTAAATTCCATTTTTACCCCCATTAATTATCCTTTCCAATTTTGACAATTGCTCCTCCGTCCAAGAATGCCTCCGCCGCCTTCCCATTCACAAACCCTAGAAATGCTACGCCTTCTCCCCACCTCTCAATTTGAGTTCTCTCTCGATTTTGATCTTCGCCGTCGTGAAGTCCATGACCATCTCGGTGGAGCACCCAATTCGCGAACGCGACATCGTCTCCTCCCTCAACAACGATGTGTTGGCTATTGCCACGAAGGGGAAGAGCCACGAGGCCGAGAGCAGCAGAAGACGGAGATGGGCGGAAAAGGAACAAGAAGGCGTTGGCTGCACAGCAGGGCGGATGTGACAACAGTGATGCCGAAAACGTCGAGGGAGACGAAGAAGGATGCCTCCAATCGTCCGCAGCTCGATCTACGATCCTTTTCGGTTGTAGCTGTATTTTCCTTTATCTACCTCAACAACTCAGAATACACGATTTCGACATGTTCTCATATCTGAAATTTGTTTGTTATGAGAACATGCTAAGAAAATGCTTCATCTGAATGGTCATCTCCATCTTGCTATGGATTTTGTTATAAATTAACCATTTAAATTCTTCTACTACCCCTGCTGTCCTAGAACTTTCCTTGCTCTCATCTATGGAGGTCTACCATATTCACCCCCACCCCCACTTTCCTTCTGTCCCTTTCAACCTTCATCCTTGATTTGCATGCCATTCTCTACCGAATGTTTCCCTAATCAGATCCCTTGATTTCTTCCAATTTGCATGTCATTCTTTATATTACTACCCAGATGTCTCTACTGATACATCATCTATATTATTGACAAACACGCTATCTCCAATCTTATCAAGACATTCCCTCACCATCTCTCCGTCATGCCCTCTTCCTTCCATCCCCTTCAAGTATGCTTTTTATTGGATGCCATCTAAAGGTACATAGTTCATTTCCACTTTTTTAGTACATGTGTGCTTATTTGCTATTAGAGGGTACATGTACAAGTTTGATTAGAGCATCTCGGGAAAATTGATTTTAGAATCAAGAGCCCCACTGTCAGAGTTATCTGAATTCAATTTTTGAAGTAATATTCACTAAAGTTGTGAGAGGTGTCCATGTTGAACAATTCGAGAATGCTCGGTCATTGTAGCCTTGAAGGAAGGGTCTTCATCTTGATACATATAACATATTACTCGGTCTTCTCTCACAAATAGATTACTCGCTGGGAGATGGCCAGTTTTACATTTCTTATGCGTCATGAATTCTACTTAGAGTAGACCTTTCTTGTCCCCTGGACATAATTCATGCTTTACATTGCTTCTCAATTTTCTATTTTTTGGTGAAATGTACAAAGAAGAAACAAATACATAATGGATGGTCTGACTGCGTTTTTGTAAGTTTTTTGTGAGCGATCACAACTAATAACACATGGATGTACTTTACAATGGACTCTATTTTTTTCACCCAAATGTGCTCGCCTCCTTGAGTTCGCAGCCTCCCCTGTTGATTTACCTACAGTATGGAAGAGTGTCTCTTGGCAAATAAGTTACTCCACTAAAGGGAAGAGGATCCTCAAATCCAAGCCTATTTGTTATTTTATCTTAATGGTTTAAGATTCAAATCTTTTTTAAATGGATTTTAAGTTGCTTAGATCTTGACCAAATGTTCGACTATTAAGATAAAATAGCAAATAAGCTCGGATTTGAGCGAAATTTGGAGGATATGTAGAGTATTAATCTAAAATTCAATTTCTAAGTTAAGATTTTGGAATCAAAATCACAAAAAATAGAGAGGATTACGGTTTGCATTATTATCTCTTTAGTGGGAGAGAGAATGGGGATCCTTTATTATAAAGAGGATTAGAACACCTTTGTTGTCATCCGCTTTACAATATCTCATTCTCTCCCCCACTAAAGAGATAGTAATGCAAACCCCATAGATCAACCTGCGTCTTTTTGTAGTGAAATAATATTGACATATATAGGTCAAAATGTTGCACTCTAGCTATGATCAATCTAAAAGCATTCACAAATTAAGACTAAAAAAATAAAATACATTTTTAACTACACCTTTTAATTGGATGGAGGGTATAAGAGTCTTTATTTCTGATGAAATTGGAATGACATATTAGAGGGATATAGTTATGAAAATTTATGGTAATATTTTCCCAAAAAAATAAAAAATGGCCAAAAATAGGCATGAAGTTGGTAATGTTACATATTTCATTAAGTAGGCTCACTTTCCTATATATATTATTAAATATACATTAAACAAATATATTGTTTGTGTTTATATACGTTATTAATATAAATTAAACATATATATTGCATGTAAACGGCGCACGATTAGTTGATCAACAAATGGTTCACCGTTTGAACTTGACAGAAACATATATATTATATATTATATACATTAAACACATTTTCTACGACAGAGTGAAGGATGCAATAATACTTTAGGCAAGACCTACCATGGATTTGATCGCTTTCATCCCTACTATTCAGTGTCACCGACAAGTATAGTATGTACTTTATATCATATTAAAAATTCAGTAGAAGCTCCAAATAATATATCAACGAATGGATATTTTTCTTCAAAATTACATTTTTAATAATTTGATCTCTGTACATATCATCGGAAGGTTTCCCCCGTGCTTTGCACGGGGTGTAGACTAGTTTACATTATAGCCAACAACAATTTGATGTCATATTTACCGGGAGATGCCAAAAACAATAGCTCCAAGCACACTCTAAGGCCCATTCAGTTTTAGATATTTATATATCTTATCTTCTATGATCAATAGGAACTTTTTTTTTGAATTTCCGATAGAACGAACTATGATTGGTTGATGACAGTTTTCACTTCTCAGCTGTTTAGCTTTAGATATGGGAACTAAATGGATATGAGAACTGAATTTGACAACAATTAGCAACCAGTGCAGTACTTTCTAGTAGGGATGAGCATCGAACGGGGCGGGCCGGGTCCACCCTAGCCCAGCCCGAACCCGATTCTAATTTTCGGGTCTACGGGCCGGGCCTAGGCCCGCAATATTTTGGAAAATATGGCCCGAACCCGAGCCTGACCCGTAAATACATGGGTTGGGCCGGGCTCGGGCCGGCCCACTGTATTAAAAAAGATTTGGTTAACTAGGATTGGAACGTCATTTGGAATTGGAGTCTCACTATTTGACCCCCCCTCCATTACAACATGCATATTCAACATCAAATATATTCAAATCAAAGCTATGTGGATAATTATAATGGGTCTATATGTGGGCTGACTTATGTGCTTTGGGCTTATATGTGGGTTGGGCTCGGGTCGGGCTTAGGATGGGTCCTTATGCGGGCTAGCCTGCGGGCTTTGGGCTCGAGCCCAAACCCAGCCCGAAATTTGATATGGGCCAAAAATTAGATCCAAGTCCGCCCAACTATTACTCGGGCCCGGGCCTGGGTCGGGTTTTAGCGGGCCGGGCATCGGGCTGGGCCGGACCAGGCCGGCCCTACCCAATGCTCATCCCTACTTTCTATGTCAACCATTAATTCACAAGGGGTCCACTATATACATACATTTCCACATAGAAATTAAGAAACAAACATCACAACAAGCGGTGAAGTTTTTTTTAAATACGGCACTAAATAGTCCGTTGTGAAATAAATAATAACAATATCATTGCAAAATTTAGGTTCGAAATTAGCGGCGAAAGTCATATCTGATGTTGTGATATGAAAGTGATTACTTAGATGAAAATCGATTTGATGTTGTTACATGAATCCATATTTTTGTATATATAAAAATATTTAATTACTAGATATATAAAGTAACCTTCAACATTTATTAAAGTAATCATCATTAAGAGGTGAGAGGTTTGTCATTAATATCCCAACTAGTTTGAATTTTTTTCTTATTATTAGACGGTTGCCACATGTATAAGGGATGATGCGGCATCCATCAATTCCATATTACCTACTCTAGGTAAAAGTGAACTTATTTAGAGGATACGAGAAATGATCCTCTGTTGTAATGGGTATTACAACAAGGGTGTTGTAATCCCCAATTTTGTTACGTTTTGGTTTATGAAAATACAACCTTATAAATTATATCTTCTACTAATGTGCTGCATATTCTCCAAATTTCGCTCAAATCTGAGATCATTTGCTATTTTATCTTAATGGTCAAAGGTTTGGTCGACATTTATGCAACTTAAATCCCATTTTAAAAAGAACTGAATTTTTGACCATTAACATAAAATAGCAAATCACCTCGGATTTGAGCGAAATTCAAAGGATATGTGGAAACATGAGTATAAGATATAATCCATAAGATTGGATTTTCAAAGACTAAAATGCAAAAAAAATTAGGGGATTACAACACCTCTGTTGTAATACCCATTACAACATAGGATCCAAACCAACAATGTATCGGAGGGAGCGGTTCCTCCGCAGTACTGTAGATTCTGTTGCAAAATGGTGGAACACCGAAGCCGCTCGATCTTGATCGAGCGATTCGCACGAATTCCTTGTTTTTGTGGGCCCATGTCGTGGGAATTCGTGTGAACTGCTCAATCAAGATCGAGTGGCTCGGTATGATTGCAGCAGACTCTGCAGTAATGCAGAGGATCCACTCTATGTACCAGAACTCAAACTCCATGAACTCTTCTTGCATTATTCGTACTTAGTGCTTAGGCCAAGCTCCAAGTCTTGAGCCTCCCACATGCGAGCAACAATCCAAGAGCACAAACGTTGAAGCATCGGATCCCCACTAGCGTTGGAGCCTTATCACCTTGCCACCATAAGAACAGACTCCGACCACCCTTTGTGCCTAATCAATGAAGAAGAATAGGGCAGGCACACATGCCTGATCCTCCTCCTTGAGAAGAATCCCTGAAGACCTTATATAGATCAGCAAAAGAATCATAGTTGAAACCTACTATCTAGCGTAGCTCTTCGTCGGACTCTTAGGTGGCAACGGGGTTTCCTCCTTGGGAAGAGGATTGCACATCCTACTGATGCCCAATGAGGAGTAGGTCGTCGCAAGACTGGTAGATGAAATGGGAGTCTGGAAGCTGGAGGTTGATGGAAGTAGCTCCGTGCTCTTCTATGTTCCTCACATGTCGTTTGCTTGTGGAGGCGAGCATGGAGTCGTCGACCCCTTCAATAGCGAGGGAGGAAGCATGGGTCGGAGGCGGAGAGGTGGGCACGGGAGAAGGATGGTCATGGATAAGAATATGCCATAGAGCAAGATCATTGTCAAAGAAGCTCCACGGATAGGATGACTGGAAGGAGGCGAAGAGCAATGGGTTGGAGGCTGATGATGTCGGAACTGATGGCATCAATATTTGGTTAGGGATAAGAAGATGAATGGGGGGATACCATAGGATTTTACAACGGTTTGATTAACTCAAGGTTAACTCAAGCAAGTTGACTCAAGAAGCTTCAAATTAACGGAAGGGTTTGTGGTGTCAAACGGACAAAGTTTGCAGGACTGGTGTAATAATAATAATGTTTACATGTTCGACAAGATAATTAACAAAATTTCTAAGGTTCGAGGTGTTAAAATCGTGAAGATAATATATTGTGAGTGGAGGGAAGCTTTTTATTTGAGATAAAGGAGATTCATGATAATGGTTAGATGGACGAGGAAGACTAAGGAGAAGTTGGGAAGTCGGATAGAAAGAATCGATGAATTTAACTAGCCAAAAATGGTTGTCATGAGAAGAATCGTTCTTGTCGTTGATATATAAAGCTCACGCTGTCAAATAGAAAAATATTAAAATAAAAGTTGTAGATCTTGTTAAGATGAACAAAAGCACTTTTAATATATATATATATATATATATATATATATATATATATATATATATAGAGTAAAGGGACCCTGCCTCGGGTGGTGCAGGGAGCACCCCGCACCCGGGTTCCCAACCGTCTGATCGCATACGCGATCGACGGTGCGAATCGTGAAACCCACCCCCGCGCGAAACCCTCCCCCGCACCCCTCTCTCTCGCGAAACCCTCGCCCCGCACCCCTCTCTCGCGAAACCCTCCCCCCGCACCCCTCTCTCTCATGAAACCCTCCCCCCGCCCCCGCCTCTCTCTCGCGAAACCCCCCCTCCCCCCCGGCCCACGCCTCTCTCTCGCCGACGACGGAGCCTTGGGGAGGAGGAGGGACGAGTGGGCGGCCGTTCGGATCCAGTCCGCCTTCAGGGGTTATCTGGTGAGTTTCTGCTATAGATCTAACGGATCCCGTCTGTTTTTTGCCCTATTCCATGTTTTTGCAATTGGGTTTTTGGTTCTTTGCAACTGTTCTTATGCTGGAACTATCATATGGTATCCGAATCTTTGCTTGTGTTGTTTCTAGCAGACCAAAACAGTTTTCCTCTCAGAAGTGTTTTCGAGATCTCGTAGAACCCAAATAGTTAACCCAAATAGATGAAAGCATGAGCTACACTGTAATGTGAATATAACGGAGGGTGTGTTATAGAAGAATAGATATGATCAGTCAAGACATTAGCATAATAATATACATTAGTTGGAAAAGTAATTCAGAACATAAACATGTATATTGACTCCCTTTATGATTCTGCACTGCAAGGTAAACTTTACTCACTTTCCACAAGAGTTCAGGAGGAAATCTGCAGTAGAAATGAAGAGAGAAAAAAAGGAGAATTAAAATGGACTAGTGTAGCTGGAACTTAAAATGGGAAGCCTACACAGGAACAGCCATGATCCCATTTGGACCTGCTTGTTTTTGACCCCACAATAGGGTATTCTGTCTTTCCAAGAAAACGAAAGCATAGTTTTAAAGATACACGAGAACATGGAGTAAAATAACCTTTTGGATTCACAATGTCCTTAGACGTGTATCAGATCCTTTCCACAAATTGGTCATGCCTACGGCTGGATGTATTTGGCATCTTGGGTTGACCTAACCTCTCCTTGAGTTGCCTTTGGGCATTTTACCCACTTACATGCATTATTTTAATTTTTTATGATATTGTGAAACAAGATACCAAAATCCAAGAGATGCCATGAGGACTCGTGCATCACCAAACCACACATACAACCCCTGCGTGACTTTGTTAACACAATTGCAGTGCATGTTACATATGAAGAAAGCAAGAAGAAAATAATGGAAGTCAAAGGGAGGGCAAAAAAATGTTCCACCCAAGACTACTATCTTCTCCTATACGGGTATCTAAACTGACAACTTCATAGAAACAGCGAGAAGCTACCATAAGAATACTTCAGTTCTGGTGCAACAATAACACAGAAAATACATAGATTTAAGCTTGCAACATAACAAGTTAACTATTGCATTGCATTTTCAGTTAAAAACTCTTTGTTAACTTACGTCAACTCCTCTCCATTGGCATTGTTGGAATCACATATTTGGATTTATTAGGTGAAATGCATGCTGAAGATTCGCAAGAAATGGCTGACACTATCATCAATGAAGAATATGTGATTTTGGACCATCATTCTAGTGATCAAGTCTTGTGTGTAGAAACAACAACAGACGAGGTGGGAGAAAGTGTAACTAAACCAGTTATTGGCATGAAATTTTCTTCAGATGAAGATCTGGTTGCATTTTACAATTCATATGCACGAACTACTCTCTATACGCAAACATAAAATGCGTCGGTCGGAGCGTACAAATCTTCCTATTGCTAGAAAAGTAATTTGTTTAAGCAAGGATTTAAAGATATGAAGGACAAAAGAGATGAAGGAAGAGAGGTTAAGCGCAGATGTGACACTAGAGAAGGCTGCCAAGCTCACATTTATGCCTCTGTGGATGATGAAGGGACTTGGGTGATTCGAACTTTTCATGAATCACATAACCATGTGATGACAAGTCCATCCAAAGTAGAGAAGTTACGATCACACAAGGAGATTTCATCTTGTGCGAGGGGACTGATTGACACGTTGCACTTTTGCGGGTTAGGTGCTTCCAAGATCTCCAGTGTTTTGAGTGCCTCTGGTGAAAAGAATATTACGAGTCAAGTTTGCATTGACCAAATCAAAGGCAGTCAAAAGAACAACCTTGGTCACGAGAGTATGGTTGTTGTTAGATATTTTGAAGACAAGATGACAACAGACAATGAGTTCTTTTTCAAAGTTGAGCTTGATGAGAACATGACAATGCGAAGTGTCTTCTGGGCTGATGGACGATCCCGAGCTTCTTATTTGCGTTTTGGTGATGTTTTAGTGTTCGACACTGCATACAGAACTAATAAGTTTATGATGCCTTTTGCACCATTTACATGTGTCAATCATCATAAACAATCAACATTATTTGGATGTGCTTTGTTGGATGATGAGATGACAGAAACCTTTATTTGGTTATTCCGTACATGGTTGCAGTGCATGAGTGGCAAGTTTCCTGTTGCAATAATAACGGACCAAGATCCAGCTATGCGTGAAGCTATTGCTATGGTATTCCCTACAACTGCACATAGATTTTGCATTTGGCATATCAGAAAGAATGCATTAAGCCATCTGCATCAATTGAGATGTGATAAACAATTTGAACATGAATTTGAAAAGTGGATATATGGAAGTCAAACTATTGATGAATTTGAGGAACGATGGATAATTATTCGGGCAAAGTACAACATAGCTGAAAAAAGTTGGCTTCATAATATGTATGAATTACGAGGGATGTGGACACCTGTATATCTGAAAGATGTATTTTTTGCAGGTATGTCTTCGACACAACGTTCGGAAAGCGTAAATTCATTTTTTGATGGATATGTCCACTCTAACACACCATTATCAGAATTTGTAATACAATATGAAAGGGCCCTAGTGGCACGTCGTGAGGCTGAAGAAAAGTCAGATTTTTCAGCTTTGACTACAAAGGCAACAATGTGGGCTGACCATCCAATGGAAGTACAAGCTTCTACCTTCTATACTCCCGCAATCTTCACGGAGTTTCAAGATGAATTTAAGAAGATTATTAATTGTGCTCACCAAAAAGTTGTGAAGAATGATAATACTGTTACGTATGAAATTTTTTTGCGTGCACATAAACATCGAAAATATTTGGTTGACTTTTTCCCAAATGAAGGCAGATGCTCGTGCCCGTGCAAGAAATTTATATCTGAAGGGATCCTTTGTTGTCATGTTCTTTACATTTTACAGAAGAAGGATTTACCTGAAATACCCAACGAGTATCTACTTCGCCGATGGTCGATTGAGTCTAGATTTGTGGGTGTAAGAAAGGAGGATGTTGGTGATGCAAAAGACAAGTCAAGCCTTAACATGTTATGGGGATTGCGATCGCTGCATTCCCAAATGTATGACTTGGGAACTTTAGATGGAAGTAATTTCAAAATTGCTCTTGAAATAGCCGAAGAAGGTTTAAAAAAATGAAGCTATTGGAAGCAAACAAAGTGGTCAACCAACCATCTACTAACGAAGCACTCTCTATTGTCGAGCCAAGAGTTACGCATTTTGATATCCGTGATCCACTCTGTGTGAAAGCAAAAGGGAGGCCTAGAAGAACAGAGAGGATGAAATCTGGTGTCGAAGTTTCCACCTCACAAGGTGAAATAAAGAAAAGAACGTGTGGAAATTGCGGGAAGAAAGGACACTACCAAACGACATGTCTAGAAAAGGTATTGTTTGTTGCTTTAGTTTCTTAGTCTTCGTTAAAATAATGATTGCAACTGTTAGGAAAAATGCTTAGCTGTCATGTAATCATTGCAACTGTTAGCAAATATGCTTAGCTGTCATGTAATTGCAAATGTAATTTGGTTTTTTTTTTGTAACAGGAGACAACTAAATGATGTCGCTGTGACTGCTATTTTCTGAAGCTTGGACCCAGTTTTTTGTAAAAGGCAACTACTTGATCAACAACAGTTTTGTAAAAGCATGTATCGAGGGACTTGCCCACAATCAACTGCTAGCTCAGCATTGAGTATAGGTGAGACTTGTTGCTGGACTTGATGATTCTATTTACAGTCATGTCCAAACAAAGCTTTCCTATGAATTACAGTCAGCAGATGATTCTTTTTACAACAATTATGCTGATTGTCCTGGACAAAAAAGCTCAGATAATGCAGCACCCATCTGTAATCAATTAGGCAAATCGACAAAATTATCTTTCAGAAAGCAAAGGCAAACATAGCAAATCAAACACCTCACTGTTCCACATTCTAATAAATATCGATTAAAATCTGCTGCACACAAAGACAAAGTGCCATCAGGACTTGTTGATTGATTGTTTGTCAGATACATATCACTGTTTGTTTGGGCTGGGAATAAATAAGATGCGATTATGCAGCAGGAGGGATAGACTTTGTTGGACATCGTACAAGCGCCTTCTATCTATAGTAATAATCGCAAAACCGAGAGTGAGAAGGATTAGGTTGAACAGATAGCATCAAATACTTACACACACAGAGAACAGGAGGAGCCGGTGCGGCAGGCGGGAGGCGTGCGACGGGAGGAGAGGGGATGGGGTTGAGGAGGAGGCGATGGGGCTTGGCGAGAGAGAGAGGCGGGGGCGGGGTTGAGGAGGAGGCGATGGGGCGGGGTTGAGGAGGAGGCTCCGTCGTCGGCGAGAGAGAGGCGTGGGAGGGGGGAGGGTTTCGCGAGAGAGAGGCGGGGGCGGGGGGAGGGTTTCGCGAGAGAGAGGGGTGCGGGGGGAGGGTTTCGCGAGAGAGGGGTGCGGGGCGAGGGTATCGTGCGAGAGAGGGGTGCGGGGGGAGGGTTTCTCGCGGGGTTGGGTTTCGCTTCCGCACCGTCGATCGCGTATGCGATCAGACGTTGGGAACCCGGGTGCTGGGTGCTCCCTGCACCACCCGAGGCAGGGTCCCTTTACCCATATATATATATATATATATATATATATATATATTAAATTTCAAATTTATTTGTGAGAGATGGATTTGTAAGTATTTTTAGGTGTATTTCTGAAATATCATTATTTTTCTCATCACAAGGCAATTATGTATATTTTATGAAAAAATTCATTTTTTTGATTGTCACACAATTTACTTAAGAGAATGAAGAAGAATTGAGTTAATCATAGTTTATTTAAAAAGTATAAAAAATGTAAGAATAAGAGTTTATTTGAAAAAGATAAAATAGTTAGAATATTTATTTACAATTCACCATTATCCCGAAGACAACCTTATTATTTTTTTCTTTTTGTTCATTTCCTTTTTATTTTACTTTATAATATTAGTTAGTGTTATTATATTTTTCCATTTGATATTTACTTGGAATTAGTTTCTCTAAACATGATCTTTGAAAGAATTTTAGCTTATTTATGCTAAATAATGTGTATGACTCGGCAATCATCAACTACATCAAGTGTTGTACATGGCAGCATGAAGAACAATAAAAGAGACTATGATGGGCTGTGGATACCATTGTTTGTGACATGATTGCCATATGTTGAGTGGTATAGTATAATTTCAAGTGCCATTATATGCATTGTTGCTGATGATATATGATCATTTGTTAATGATATAGCAACACATATACCATTCATTCATAATTTCAAGTATAAAAATAATTGCATAACTAATATTGTTTTTAACAAAGGGCGATATAATGATGCAGCTGTTTATTTTGTAGTGATTCCACGGCATAAACATCTTACATCATCATGAATTGAACTTCCAACAATATTTTTAACAAACTAAATCAAATATTTTAATAACAACTTTCAAAGAAAAAATCTCTCGAAGTATAAAACAAAAACCATCAAACTCTCATTGTCCTTTGCTTCTTACATAAATGTGTCTACTTAGCTAGACGCATTTGCAAATGCACATTTCTTATTTTTATATTTTTAATAGTGACAAATCTATATATGTATGTGTGTATTGGTATATATACAAAGATATATATATATACACACACACACATACATATATATATACATAAAATAACAACATATTTGTGTCCTTATATACAACGCCAATAATGATATAGCAACGAATATGTCATTCATTGCTAATTTCAAGTATAAAATAATTTCAGAATGAATAATGTCATCATCATGTATTTTAATAAAAGACGATATAGGGATGGACCTATTTTGTTGTCATGATTCCACGACATAAAAAATAGCTTACATCGTCATGTTGTCTAACCAAATAGTCGACATGGCGACTTAACAAGATAAGCTACCCATCATTGCGGTGGTCAACTATCAATTAGTCAACAAAACACCCAATATGATAAATAAATCAGAAAATGTGAATATGAGTTAAAATTTATTATAACTCTATAACATATGTTTATAGGAGTAAGTATGTGTAGAGTGTTGAACATAGGGAGCAAAATGGTAGAGTGCTAATTATTAATCATTATTATTAATTAATAATAATTACTTTTGTATTTTCTTGCTTTTTTTATTTTTATGCAGGTTTTCACTTATTTTTATTTTTATTGATTTTTAATTGTTTATATTTTTAAATTTATTTTTATTTGTATTTTATTTTTAAATTTTGTAAAATTGTAATTTCTGTTTGATTTTCAAAATAAGGTATATAATTATATATAATGATGTAGTTAGTATACATACTATGATTAATATATAGAATATAGAGTTAATATATCTATTTATATTTTTATTTAAGTCAAAATATACTAAAATTTTAGAAAATAAAAATATTCTATGAGTTTTAAACTGTTTTATCCATTTTTGGTAATTATTATAGATTTTTTTATTAATTTTTAGGTATTCTTAAAGTAGTAACAAAATAATGAGAATAATTTCCGAGATTGTTTTAGTTTTAATAAATATAAATAGGTCCAAAATTAACCTAAAACTATTTTTAATATATATTATATATAATATTGAAAAATAAGAAATTATAAGATATATTTCTAGATTTTGAAGAATTTTTTCTAATTTTTATAAGATTTTTAGGGTTTTATGATTTTTATATTTCGCATTTCATATTTTTAAGGATTTTTGGATATGTAGTAGAATATATATCAATATAGATGATATAGTTTGAGGGAATTTTGGAAAGGTTTTCCTAATTTTTAGGATTTTTCTAATTCAAAATAGTGAAAATATCTTATTTTTGAATTTTTATAAATAGGAAAATAATTTAAAATACCTAAATAAATAAATAAATATATATATATATGATATAATGAGGCTCCAGATATTTAAACTAATTTTACTATAATTTTTTAGAGATAGAAAACAATTAGCCTAAATAAAATACACGAATGAAATAAAAATGCAAGCACAATGACCACTTAGCAATTTCCTAAAAGTTTACATGCACTCGATAACAAAATCTACAAGTCCATAGGCATACAAGTAAACATCCCAATTATATTTCAATTTAAAATTGCTTGGAGGGAACCTTTTTGCAATTATAACAAACCGGTAGGGCCATTCATGCAAAATATCTCATTAGATTTACAAGCTAATTAAACTGGCAGGGTCTCAATTCCAAATACATGAAAGTTTTTCATCAAAGCATAATATGTCCTTAAAGTTCAAGGTTCAACCCTGCAAATAACCCGAAATATGGCTCACATGGGTGTACACGAGAGGATCTACAAAGTATACTCGAGTACAAATAAGGAAGGTGAGGGGGTCCAAGTGCAAATATACCACAAAATATTATGCTATAGATGATATTTACATATATAAAAGTAAATACAAAAGAAAGAGGGGCTTATATGTTATTTACCCCAAAAGGCATGCTCATCGGACGACGATGGGTGCTCCACTTTTGCAATGGATGGGTCAGATGCATTGGCAACGGTTCAACGAATGACTCTGATTAGATCCTCTAGAGGATCAGATGGTTGTTGTCGAGCTCCATCCAATGGATGACATTAAAACTGGAGAAAACCCTCGATCGAACAACTACTGCTTCGATATAAGAATAGGGAAGAACACGTCCCCGTCCGTGCTTTGATCGTTCAAATCTCCGTCTTCTGACCTCCTCCTGAGCTTCTCATATACTCAATTTGTTCCTGATGATGATCCACGATAGATGGAGGGCTCAAAAAACAGTCAAGGCCTCACTGATCGAGGACTAGAGATCAAAATAAGAAAGGGGACCTGGAAGTGGATGTTAGACTTCGAATCACCCCCCAGATGGGGTGCTCAGGACCTGCCTCCTGCAAAAAGCTCGGGTGAACCAATGTGATGGTTCATGATCCTTTATTGGGTCGAAATGATCAAGATATGGGGTGGGCAATGGTCTCCGATGAAGGGCGGAAGTGGAGATCCCGATAATCTGATTTATACAGGATCAGGGGGACTAGACATGGTTTAGATGGTGTAGAAGTAGAGGGAAACGAAAGGGGGTGGTCGGCGGAGGCTGACAGTGACTTAATCACATTGATATAGTGGTCGGTGCGTAGTGCTCTAGCGAATGCTAATGTTGGTTTTTAGATCTAAAGAAGCAGCAAACGTGTGAAGTGAAATGTAGAATGAAGTGATGAAATGAAAATTACACTAAAAAGCAAGTGAGAACATCGTACCTGGATGAGAAGCCATGGAGCATAGAAACCACCTGAAGCTCGGGTTCTGTGATGACGGATTAATCTCCATAGCTTTATCCACACCTCGAATCCGATGAGCACCGTCTATCACCAAGGCACACACACCTGAAGTGGATTTAGGGATTACAGCTCGTAGAGAAGATTAGGGGGTAAAATTTGGGGAGATGTGTTTATTTATAAACATGTTGGTCGACTGACTGGGGAAGAAGAGGGGTATGGGGTCTCCAAAGAGGTGAGTCTATGATATGTGCGAAGAAGAGGGATATGGGTTCTCCAAAGAGGTGAAGGTCTTGAGGGATATGGAGTTGAGGGAGAAGCATGAGAAATTGGAGAGGAGGGACTCTCACGTGCTCTGACAAGGTCAGAGACGTAAGATGTACAGTTGACAGACAGGTCAACTTTTTTAGGCGCCTGATTGGTCTACGAGAACCAAGTCAAGACAAAATAGGATTTAAAGTTCTTATTGATTATAATAAATAGTAAATAGTTTTATTGAATAAAACTTATAACATGAAAAATATTTCTTATTTTTTAGACTATTTTATGAGTATTTTTATTTATTTTTGCAACCTTATTTGATGGATGTTAATATTTACATGTATAAAAGTAGATATATTTACCTGTATTTTAAATATTTTATTTTTTATTTTGTATATTTACAACTTATTATCCTATTTTCATATTTTACCTATTTTACATATTTATAATACAATTAAATACCTATTTCTAATTTTATTTCCCTATATAAATAATTGTGTATACATACATTGTAGGTATAGTACATCTATATGTTTTAATATATTTTTTATTTTAATATATTTTTCAATAGTTTTATTATATATTTATATTTTTACTATGTTTTAAATAATATATATAATTATTTAAAAATATAAGGATAGAAAAAAATAAAGAATGAAATATATGAATATTATTTACAGATGCACACTACAATGGTACCCACAAAGCCAACTTTTGCATCTTAAATTTATTTTTAATGAAAGCATCTTCATTAAATATATAATTTAATTGAGAATACAATGGAGGTGAGTTTGGTGAAATTTGAGTTTATATGGAGAAGATATTGACTTGTGAAGTTTAGTTTGCAGCTTTTTCACCTGTGTGTCTGATGAATCCCCATTTCATCACCTTTATTTTATCAGTTTGGACTTAAAAACCCTATCTAATGCATGTAAATAACATTAATTTTTACAAATTAACATTCACTATTTATTCCATTTATTATGTATAAAATACAGATTTTAGTGCTAAAATTACAGAAAAAGAAAATAAAAAAAGAATAAAATGGCAAAGGTATTTTATGACCCTAAACTTGAGACATAGGCATCTTGATGACTGGGTTTACAAGGAATAAAGTAGGGGGAGATAAGAGCTAAAAATACAATAAAATCCTCATTCTTGTATTCATCAATATTGTATTTTGGGACCTATTTTGTTTTCTATTCTTTACACCTAAAATAAAGAAACTTTCTACATGAAATTGTAGATAATAATATATAGAAAAATACAAAATTGAGTTCACATAAAAATAGTATATAATGTACTTTTTATACTCGAAATAAAAAGCTAAACTCAAACTTCCCAGACCCATATCTTCTCCATGTGAACTCGAAATGTACCAAAATCATACTCAATTGTATAACTTTTAATAAGCTATTTAATGAAGGTGGTTTCATTCAATTTGTAGTTATGATGCAAAAGTTAGGTTTTGGACCCTTATTGTATAATATACATGAATAAAATATTCATTTTATTTATTCTTTATTATTTTTATAATTTTATATTTTTTATAATTTTGTAATTATTATTTATAATACATATACATATTTATAATAGAATAAACCATAAATAAAATATAAAAAAATAAAAAACATAAATACATAGACGAAATACCTATACTTATTTAATACCCCTATTTATTTAAGTGTACATAATATATCAGACAAATATAATAAAAAAATATTTATGTGTATAAAAATAAGTTATAAATATATAAATTAATAAAATAAAATAATAAAAACAAACATACAAAATAAAAATAAAATATGTAAAACGTAGGTAAATATACCTATAAATAAACCCTAAAAATTAACTTGTAATAAATAAGCTCATAAAAACAAATAAAAATTTTATTAAAATAACACGGAAAATAATGAACATTTTTTTATTTTATAACTTAAAATTAATTAATTCATTTACTATTTATTATTGAATTTATACAGAATTTCGGACTGTCTTTTTTCTAGTTGGTCCACGTAGAGCAACCAGGCGGTGTCAAAAGTTGACCCCAATCAACTCTTCTCCCCAGGCGTAGCCCGGTCAGAACCTTGTTTGACCCTCTTCTTCTCCGATTTTTACAGCTTGTATCTTGCATCTTTTTGGGAAGATTCCTTCACAACTTCTGCTCCTCGATCCTCCACCTATTACGCATTATCAAATTCTTGGATCGAGGAGCCATGTTGTTCGCCTCGTGCTTTGACCCATGTTCACTGCTTGTACATAACCCGCCTCCTTGCCATTTTTCTAATTTAGTTCCCCTTAGCGTTGTTTCTTTCCCTCAGATCTTGCACGTGGTCTTGAGCCTGGTGACAACGAGCTCGACGGGGCGTTCTTGCAGCGAGAAGGCCGGTACGGTGGAGGTTCCCACCATCTCCGACCATCCTGGTCGTCGAGGTATGATCTCATGGTTTCACGGCTATTCGAGGTAATCTCCCTTGCTTTCTAGATAGCCAGTAGCTATAGGTTTCGTTTCTGATTTTTATATTTTGTGTTTTGATTTCTTGATTAGCCTAGCCTAAAGCTCCGGCCACCATTTCCGTTGTTACGCCTTTGTTTCCGCCTCACCTTTCCATCCCACTCCTTCACCTCCTCATTTCTCCACCTAAATCCACCCGCCATCCACCCTGATCGAATGCCGACATGGAGATCGAAGCCCAACTCCTCACCCTTCGTCGGACTTCACCGCCCATCCATTTTCACCTCACCATCCATCAATAAAAGCCTAGTTAGCCTCGACCGGTTCTCTTCTTTGACTTTTTTGCAGGTAGTAAGATTAAAGTAGCCCTTCTACGGGTTGAATCAACTCAAGAACATCTCCCAAGAACCTCGCCGGAGACGTTGACCTTCAGGGCTCATTCCGTGATCTCTGGACCCACTTGGAGGTTCGAGGAGCTTCGCAAAGGCAGCTGGAACAAGGAGAACCCTCCGGAGGTACGTGAGGAGGCTAGAGGAGTGCGCTGCATCGAATTGAAACTCGCCAATGGCAAGTTCATCTGGTGTTCTTCCACATGCCTTGTGAGTCGTCCTATCGATTATAGATGCCAGATCATTCAAGAGCCGTTGGATGCGCCACACTTCCACCGTCAATCTCATTCCGGAGATCTAATCTCGGGTATCCAAGCAAAGAGTCATCGTGCGTCGTGGAGCTGACATGTCACAAGTGAATGAAGCATAGCCACATGATGGAGCACAGTTGAGGGTAATTTGTAGACTTAGCCCCCAATTTTTTTACATTATTAATTGGCCCCATAACTTAAATTTAAACGGTTAAAATATTTGGTAAAATTGCATGGCAACTGCGATGTTTACTTATTATTGTTATTAGGTACATGCTAGATCACCTCACGTGCCGTCCCATATGTGGTGGCCATTTTGCAGGGAACCCCTCGTGGGTTTTTATATTTCATTTTAGTCTAAGAACTTTAAATATTAGTATAAAACTTTTGGGTATTTTGCATTTTATTCCCTGCCTTTATTTCTATTTACAAATAAACCCCTGTTAGTTCATTAGTTCTGGTGCATATTCTCTATTTATTATAAATGTCATCTATATTCTAAAAAATATCAAAAAATAGGGTTAAGTGCCTACTTGCTTGTAAAGTCATGCCATATTTTGTATTTTCATTTCGGGCACTTTTATTATTTATTAAAAATTAAAAGAGCATGTTTTTATTCTTATTTGATTTGTAAAATACTAAAAAATATAAAAACATTTTGAAAAATTCCAAAAAAATATATTTGATTTATTTTAGTATTTTCTAACTCTAGACCAAAAGCTACTAAAAATAGGAGAAGAAAAGGATAAAAAATTAAAAAGCTCCAAAATCCTTTATAAAAATACTAAAAATTGCTAAAAAAATCTAAAAATATTTATTTATATATCTGGATTTTATTTTTATTATATATTACTAATAAAAAAATGGTTTTAGAAAATTTTTACTTTATTTCTTATTTTTAGATTCCAAAATAATTCATCATATTTAATTAGTCCCTGTTTTGGGATATTTTTACTTTAAAAATATTTAAAAATTAGCTAAATTATATATAAAATCATAAAAATAGTAAAAATTATTTAAAATAAAAAACATTTAATTTTTTATATTTTGATTATTTTTTAAGTGTATTTATAATTATATTACTTATATTGTATATATATAGCCTTATATATTCTTATATAATTTATTTAAAAAGAAAAAAAAAGAAAGGTAAAAATCAAAAATATAAAAAAATTACAATTATGAAATTAAAACCAACTATAAAATATATAAAAAATAAATCCATAAAGAATATAAAATTAAAAACCCACATAAAAATACATAGACAAGAGGAATACAAATTTGGGATTTCATTTTCCCGATCTATCTAGTTTGCTCCATTTGTTCGACATTCTATACATACTTACACCTATATAAATATTTGTAGAGTTATAATAAATTTTAAATCCACATTTATTGTTGCTTTTATTGATATATCTATTGTGGGTTAATTGTTGATTTTAATAACTTTCTTGAGCGGTCAACTCAACGACTTTTTATCTGCCTTGTGGATTAATACGACCCCTCTCAATTTTCGTTATTTCAGTGTCCCAGGTGCACTGTACGTTATTTTTATTGGAAATTATTTTCTTCAAGTTTTTACATATTAATATACAAATTCTATGTAGATCATTTTAGTATTTGGAGTGTGTAAAATAAAAAATAGAATAGAGCAGAAATGGATATTTTCAAGATAAATAATTAGGATTTTATATACAATATCTATCCCTTATCCCCTACTACTTTACTCCTTATCGACCAAGTCAATATTGACTCGATCTTGAGGTTTAGGGTCATTCAACATCTTTGATACTTCATTTTTTTCTTTTATTTATTCTTTTATTTTGGATTTAAGTACATGGATTTGTACAGTAATTAGAGACTAGTTATAGATAAATAATGAATGCTAATTTGTACAAGTTAAATATATTTACAGAATTTTTGATAAGGATTTATAGAGAAATAGGAGAATAAATGTAGATGAATGTCTATTCATCACCCCTCATACTTATCTTTGCTAGTCCCCAGCAGACACTTATTAGAAGAACAAGTGATGTAAACGAGAAAAAATAAAGCAAAGGAAAATAAATGAAGTTAGAATGATGTTGATTCTCAAACTTGTCTTCCCAAAATCAAAGTTTGGAGCTCAGTTAAAACCTTTTGATTCTTAGTTTGCTCGGAACCTTATTGAGAATATGGTCTAAAACTTAACAGCCCTTAAGTTCCACACTCCTCTGTTCAGATCGCCTCAATAATCAACTCAGAATAAGTATCTTCATACACAAACCCTTATGACAAAGAGTCTTCTACAATGTATGTGGATGTAGCTCTTCTCATCAGAAATAGCAAGGATCAGTCTCCCTTAAGAAGATAATCCTAGTTCCCCAATTTAGCTACTCTTTCCTCGAGGATTGGGGTATTCCCTTCTAAGTTCAAGTACTAATATATACAGCAACATTTACATAAGGAAATTTTCCTCTCGGACCAATAGACTATCCCTCTTTTGAAGATTTATTGTAACCCACAACATCTTGTCTTTAGACATCCATACCACAAGATCGGGTTAGGGGACACTGGCCACCTATTGGGGCATTGTATGTTTCCACATGTGTGCTTCCTCAATCTAAATAACCCTGTCCTCACCACCTCCTCAGAGTTGAGCTAATTGTGGAGTGCGATGTCCAAGTTAGGTCATTATCAGCAAGAGTCGTGTGTGTGATTTGATGGAAGGCCATATCGATACTGATATCATTTTGATATTGTATTGATACGATATTTCGACGATATATCGGTGATATATCGTCCAAATATCACCCATATCGATGCACTTTTGTGAAGGAAATGCCTGAAAAGGAGAATATATCACCATATCGATACCGATATCGGTCTCATCTCGATATCGATATATCGGCGATATATCGTGATATTTCCTTCCATGCTAGTTCGAAATACTCTACTTCAGCTAGTCAAGATGACATGTAAACATAGGCTTGTGGACTCAAACAATTAAGTCTCATTGACCTGAAAAGTCTTATTTCCAGTATAAGGTTCTTGTGAAATTAAGTGGATTAAAGTCTTGGTCAAGCTCCAGTCTTCAGATTTTATTTAGACTTGTTCAATTGTCACATCCTTTTAAAAAATGCTCATAAAATCTAAGAAAAATATGTTTGTAAAATCACTTTATGATTTTGAATGTTTTATGTAATTTTAAGAAAATTTACACATCTTTATGGAGTTTTGAAAACATTTTTCAAATTTTTATTAGAAATTTTGCAATTTTTTATTGAATTTTTAAAAAAACAAAAGAGTTAGTGAATTCAAAAGAATTTTACACATATTAACAAAGAATTTTATGCAAGTTATGTATAGGTTTTTATACAGGTATATAAAGAATTTGGTATAGATATTTACATGTTTTATTTAGATAATTTTTGCAAGGATATCATTTATAGAGTTTCAAAATAATTTGAAAATACTTTTGCAAACATCTGTGAAACATTTTAACATTTATTTTGCAAATAACTTTTCAAAAATATTTTTACAGATAATTTTTACAAACTGTTACAAAGAGTTTATTTTTTAAATAGTTTGAAATATTTTATAAGGATTTTTCAATGGTTTTCAAAATATTTTGCAATCATTTTCCAAATAATTTTGTAAAATAGTTTCAAACTTTTTTTACAAATATTTGACAAAAAAATATTCTTTATAGTTGATTTATTGTATACCCTTACCCAATGTAGTATATTAGCCATATTATTGAAAAATACGAAAGTACGAGTTATGTCTAAAGCGTGTGTGTATGTGTAGAAATACACGCACAACCCCCATATACTTAGCTCAAACTATGTCCTCATAGTGACCAAAGAGTAAAAAGGAAGACATAACTCGTGCTAAGTATAGAAAAGTCTATACTACAATGACTCAAAATAAAAGGACGAGAAGTCGATCGTCCCCCTATACGTAGGATCGACTAATCCTAAATATAACAAATCCGTAAACCAAGTGAGGATAATCACAGATTGGAATTCACAGAAATCAATGACTCAATGTGTCTTCCCTATACTTATGGTGAAATATTCCTAAGTATAGAATACATTATCTACAAGTTAGAAGACAAGCGAGAGAATAATGAAGCACTCAATTATACTCATACACCATATATTTAGGATCTGATCATCCTAAGTATAGCACAAATTAATGGGATGAATGATATAATCATAAGAATGAAAGAATTGAAGAAGACTAAAAGAGAAAGAATTAAACAAAAATGTTTTTGGAGGCATCGCCTGAATCTTCTGATGTTGCGACTATGAGATCTTCATCAAAAATCACAATAATTGAATCGATAACATATATCAATGTGTCATACTCTAGATACGGCTTCAACAATTGTTCATTGACTACAAATGGTTGTGTGTCAAATGACAACTCGGATATCAGCATGCTTCTATTGCCACACACATCTCTAACAAGGAAGTACCCTATCCGTTTACTATTAAGTTTACCCAGGAGTATCTTCAACTTCGCATCAAATAATTACACCTTCTGTCCATACTCAAACGTCTTTTTTCTGATATGCTCGTTTACCGTCGTTAAACTTTCTCCTTGCACATTAGGTTGTTATCATATGCGTATCTTGGAATTCCAAGAGTCTATTTAGATCTATCTTTTGATTTTGACCACCTTGTTGTGGGTACAAATTACAGATGTTCACTACCCATAATGATTTGTGAATTAATTCAATGGCAGATGGCATATCTTTCCATAAACCAGACGATAGGGGGACACACCCAGAGGAGACTTGTAGGCGGTCCGATAAGCCCATAGAATTGAGTCAAGCAACTGGAACAAGTTCTTCCTATCTAATCTAACAAGTTTCTGCAATATTATCTTGATCACCCTATTAGATAACTCGACGAAGCCATTCCATTGCGGGTAGTAAGTAGATGCGACACGATAATCGATGTCATACTCCTCCACAACTTTCTTGACTTCTTTTTTGATAAAATAGCTACCCCTTTCTGAAATCAAAATCTTAGGAATCCCAAACCGTAAATCTATTCAAGCTTAATGAGTGTATGAAAAGTCAAGAGAGGGGAATCAATTTAATACCCAATTAATCATCATCGCTTTTGTTAGAGATGATCATTCACATCTTCATATTATTGACTTGGATTCTATATATTTTGTAAATTATGTCATATTAAAGAACTTTGCAAAATTTTGAATCGACTTCAACATATTCAGATGGTGCAATGCATCTATTTTATAGATTATTTCATTATTTCGGTATCCTCTAAATAGTGTATGATTTCTACTTAGGTAAAAATATAGAGAAATATCTTGTCATAGCAATAAAGTTCTCAAACAAACAAGAAATAGATTTTTGTGGATATTGATGATGGTTCCATGCAACAAGCATCTGAGACCTATACATGCAGTGCTTACGTAATGCCATGTATGACACCTAATTGCGAGGGAAGATAGCACATATACATTAACTTCACATTTAAAATAAGTCAATGATATTACTACTTGGATCTGGAACTGACATGTTGATGCTCACGATTCCTGTTCTCCATGGTATATATGTTGCGAACATACTCTTAAACAAAGATATTTTGACATGTAATATATAAAGTTTTTTTCTTATTCTCATGTGAGTCGTGTGCTCAGTGTAAAGTATTTATAAAGTAATGCATATATGTATTTTAGTTCTATATATCTTTATCAATAACGAGTATACCAACATTGAATGTCAATATCTTATTTCAATCCAATTGTTGATCCAATAGTAGATGGTTCTTGGAAATCAATTGAAGGTTCATCGAATGGAAGGTCCTCCAATGTTTCGTCCTTCAATGGCAGGTCATCATATTTTTTTGTTCTTTTTCTCCAATGGCAAATCATGTTAACTTCCAATGGCAGGTGCTTCAATAGATTTTTTTTCTTTTTCGGCCTGTAGCAGATTCGTAACTCAAAATTGCGCCTGACGGGATCCTAGGTAATTGAGATTGAGAACACCAAGACCATCTTCTCCAGTGCGGAATGACGCGTGAGTGGCTGTATAAGAGCCCTCTAAAAGCAGCGTGATTAGTTCTCCATATTTAATCGCAGTAAGAAAAGTCAGATTTTTGAGCAATTCAGAAATCCCGTCTAGATTACGTTATATAGTAGGTCTCTCAATGGATATGGTAGGCAGAGTAGGTCTTGTGTTTTAAATTTTCTTTCCTAATAGGAGGTCTTACAAATGTGCAATGCTAGATCGTACAAGTGTCCAAGGGTAAGTCCTACTATTTTTATATTGTTTTTTTCTTCTCCGAATAGTATGTCCTACAAACTTTTAATGTCAGGTCTTACAAGTATAATAGTAGTAACTCTAAGTAGGGTTTCTATTCTTTTTTGGTCAAATAACAGGTCATGAGAACATCGTTTACTAGGTCATTCGGCGACGAGTTTTTGTTGATTTTTTATTTGCTTTTCTCCCATTAGCAGGTATATGTTTTGATGGATGATGTGTTTTTTTGTTCTTTTTTAATCCTAATAACAAGTTATGCAAACGTGCACGGGTATGTCCTTCTATGGATGTTTTTATTATTTTCCGTTCTTTTTTCTCCTAATACCATGTCATTCAAACGTGCTATGGGGGGTTCTATTGGCGATGTGGTTTTTTTGCTCTTTTTTCTCCCAATGACATGGTAGTTCTTTTAATGACATCAATGGTAGTTCTTTCAATGGTGGATTCTTCAAAGATAGAGCAATCGATGACAAGTCCATCAATGACAACTTTTTAAATGACAGATCATGCTATAATCGCCATTGCATCTATATAAACGGTAAATAAAAATCTATCGATGATAGGTCCATAAATGGGAAATGGTAGGTCCATTGATGGCAGATCCATCAATGTTAGCTCCTTCCATAACAATTCTTTTGACGACAAGTCATGCAATGAAGGTAGTAGCAAAACCACCAGCTATGTATTGTAATGGTCATTACATCTAAATGGTAAGATTTCAGGTCTTTCAGTGAGAGGTCTTTACCTTCTATGGACCACCTCCACCTTCCAATATAACCTACAACAACAACAACAAATACTTCTCTCACATTAAGTAGGGTTGACGGCATGTTTTCTAGCCTCCATTCAGATCTATCTTCGGTCATTCTCGAGCTTAGATCCAAATAACTAAGATCTCTTTGGATGGTCTCATTTGAACACTTCTTGTGCCTTCCTCGTCGTCTCTTAGTTGTCTCAACACCCCTAACCTCGCATTTTCTAACGGGTGCATCAAATGCCCTCATTTGCAGATGACCAAACCATTTTAAGAGACTTTCTCTCATCTTATCCTCTATCAAAGCTACACCAACTTTCCTCTTGATCGCATGCTTCTGAATCCTATCTTTTATGTATGACCACATATCCGCCTTAGCATTTTCATTTCTGCTATTGTCATTCTCTACACGCGTCTATGGTTCATCAACCAATATTCAGATCCATAAAGCATAGTAGGTCTCACGACTGCTTTGTAATACGTTCCTTTGATTTTCAAAGAAATTTTCTTATCACATAGAACATTAGATGCCCTGCTCTATTTTTGTCAGCTTGCATTTATTCTATGAGTAACAACTTTACCGATGTCTCCATCATGCTGTAAAATTGATCTCAAGTATCGGAAAGAAACTTTCTTATGAATGTTATTATCTCCAATCTTCATTTCGATTCCTTCACTACTTATTCAATCTAATATGCTTTCCATACATGCAAGCTTAGCCCTACTTATATGAAATTCTTTACTCTCTAAGCCATGTCTCCAAACTTCAAGCTTCTCATTTACTTCATCTATAGTCTCATCAATCAACACAATATCATCGTCGAACAACGTAAAGGTATCTCATCTTGAATGTGACCGGTCAACTTATCTATAAATAAAGTAAAAAGGAATGGACTCAAAACTTAACGTTGATGCTGACCGATACTGATGTCAAAATAGTCAATCTTCCGAGACTAGATCCTTTATACAAGATGAAGGCCCATCATACCTATCCTTTATAAGGTTAATATATATGACATGTACTCATCTATTCTCCAAACCTCTCTATAATATCTCCAGTGAGACTTAATCATAAGCCTTCTCCAAATTAGTAACAATCAAATGGATGTTCTTCTTCGAGCTATATAAAACTCCATTATTCTTCTCAGCAGTTGGATACCTTCAATAGTTGAGCAACCTGACATGAATACAAATGATTTTTTGTTACTTCGAAAACTTTCCTTAATTTTCTTTCGATCACACCTTCCTAAATTTTCATGGTGTGATTCATTAATTTGATACCTCTGTAATTCGAACAATTTTGAATCTCTCATTTATTCTTATAAAGCGACATCATGATGCTTCTCCTCAATTCTTCATGCTTTTTTTTTCGCTTGGCTAAATAACAATGAATTAATTTGTAAGCCAAGTCAAACCACGTTCTCCTAGAGCTCTCGATACTTCTATATATGGGAATGTCATCAAGTCTTAAACATTTCCCAGATTTTGTAACCTTCAAAGACTTCTCTACTTCCTTCATTTGTATTCATCTGTAGCTTGCACGATTCATGTAATTCTTACTACTAATTAGGTCTCCTGAAGTGATCTCTTTGTTCCCTCCCCCAATGAAAAGTTTATGGAAACATAGCTTATGTAATTCTATGTATCTTTGTAAGTAACAAGCACATACCCTTCCTCATCCGTAGTGTATCTCACTTGAGAAAGATCTTTGATCTTTCTTTCTCTTATTTTGGTCAATTTGAATATATTCTCCTGGCCCTCCTTAGAGTAAAGATTTTCTAGAAAACCTCATAAGTTTTTGACTTGTCTTCACTTACAACCTTCTTTGCATATTTCTTCACTATGTTGCAGTTTATGACAGTTTCCTTCATTCTATCCTTGTACACAGCTTTAAAGCAAGCTCTTAATTTTAAGCTTCTCTTGCACCCCTTCATTCCGGCACCTAGTCTTCTTTTGGCATGAAATCCCTCGCCTAGCATCTATTTTGCTACCCTTAGAATACAAGATGCTACCACCTCACACCTCATTTGCACTTTTGTTACAATTTCAAGATAAGTCTTTAAAAACCTCCTCTTTGAAGCTTTCTTGCTTCAATAGAAGATTCTACCATATAGTTCTAATGATCTTGGGAACCATCCTTTTCTACCAATCCTTTTATTTTGCCAATCCATGACTAGTGGGCAATGCTGAGATGTCAAATTCTCTCTTGAGATTATTTTGTAGTTTTTGTAATACAATCGATCTCTTCTCCTCATCTCAATGTAAACTATCTACGTTTTAGTCGGGCCACTCTTATAAGTAATTAAATGATCCTCCCTCTTCTTGAAAAGAGTATTTGCTATGAAAAGTTCACGTGTTGTTACAAAATCCAAAATGAAGTTTCCCTCTTCATTTCTATCCCCGAAGCTATGGCATCCATGAACACTGGCATACCTTGAAGTATCCTTTCCCATATGTCCATTAAGTTCTCCACCTAGGTAAATCATCTCTCTTTGTGAACTCCTTGCATAATCTTATCCAAATCCTCCCAAAAAGCTTGTTAAATACTTTCCTTTAAACTAATTTGCAGTGTACAACCTGAGATGATGTTTAGAATTTCTTCTTCAAGCACCAATTTTGGCAAAATAATCCGATCCCCAAATCTTTGCACCTCAACCACACTATTCTTCAAATCCTTATGAACAACCACTCCAGTACCATTTTTACCATTCTCTTTACCAGAATTCCAGAATTTAAAGCATGTTTTCTCAATCTGCCTCGCTTTATCCCCACCCATTTTGTCTCGTGGAGACATGGTATATGAATCATCCTTCTTTCCATCATATCTACTATCTCCATCGATTTGCCGATCAAAGTACCAATATTTCAACTTCATATCCACAACTTCTTTTACGACCTCTTTTGGACGAACTTCTTTACTCGTACGCAGCCATCGTGCAAGAACCCTTGCAAATTTTGGACTACATTCTGCACAACGCTGCAAGAGAACTAGCTTATTTACTCACATACATTCCTCATGTGAGACCCCTTGTAAATTTCAAACTACATACAAACATCAACGTAGCTGCCCTTTGCCATTTTCTCATTGCATTCAAGCAATGCAATGCAGCGGTCTTAGGGAATGCCGCAATGAAATTTAAATGTTTGCTTAAATCCATATTGGGAAGATCCAACTGTCTTGAGGCAAAGTCCTAAATAGTGTTCTTAGTTGAGAATACTATTTATGAATTTATCTTCGATTGTTTTACGCTGGCTGTTGACTACCAATCACAATCCTCTTCATTTATCCGAGCTTAAGACCAGCCATGGCTGAGATACATTCAAGAATAACTTGCTATAAAAAGAATATACATCGTTAGCAATGCGTAAGCCCCATTGCATCGGCTATACAAAACCTTATCACCAGTATCTTCTCCTTAAACATAGGTGTTTGCAATTTTTGAGTCTCTGCTTTAGACACCAAATCAACTACACAAAACATATGACATTCTGACGTCAAAATTCAAATCCACCTTCGACTGAAAACATGTGCACGTCCACGCCTCATCGTGGACACATCATGGGGTTCATGTTGGATTTAAGTGGATTCTTGGTAGTATTTTTGTAATGTCCCGGGCTTAGGTCCTCGATCCGTTATCGAGGAAAACTGACCCTGACAACTTGTTGGGTACGGGCTCAGATGGACCCGTTGACAACCACCCAAAATGCTTAAGCCCAAGTTGTCAAGTAGTAATCCCCATCACTTATAAACCACACCCACACTTTGTGAGTTTAAAGTATGACACTATGTTTGGGGTTGGGGTGTTACAAACTCCCCCACTTATATTTGCAATGTCCTCGTTGCGACATGGTCCATCACTTCTTCCCAGTGATAGTGGCTCCGGGTAGCCATTTCCTCCAACCTCTTTGTAGGGGAGGCTCCACTTCTCGGGTAGCCCTTTACACTATTAGAGAGAATTTAGCTCTGATACCACTTGTAACGTCCCGAGCTTAGGTCCCCGGTCCGTTATCGAGGAAAACTGACCCCGACAACTTGTTGGGTACGGGTTCATGTTGTAACACCCCAACCCTAAACATAGTGCCATACCTAAAACTTACGAAGTGTGGTGTGGTTTATAAGTGATGGGGACTACTACTTGACAACTTGGGCTTAAGCATTTTGGGTGGTTGCCAACGGGTCCATCTGGGCCCGTACCCAACAAGTTGTCAGGGCCAGTTTTCCTCGATAACGGACCGGGGACCTAAGCCCGGGACGTTACAAATGGTATCAGAGCCAATTTCCCTCTGATAGTGGAAAGGGCTACCCGAGAGGTGGAGCCGTCCCTACAAAGAGGTTGGAGGAAAAGGCTACCTGGAACGTGCAGCCGCCACTGTCACTGGGAATAAGTGATGGGCCATGTCGCAACGAGGACGTTGCAAATATAAGTGGAGGAGGTTGTAACACCCCAACCCTAAACATAGTGCCATACCTAAAACTTACGAAGTGTGTGTGTGGTTTATAAGTGATGGGGACTACTACTTGACAACTTTGGCTTAAGCATTTTGGGTGGTTGTCAATGGGTCCATTTGGGCTCATACTCAACAAGTTGTCAGGGTCAGTTTCCCTCGATGACGAACCGGAGACCTAAACTCGGGACGTTACAATTTTAGTTGTATATATTATATCTCATTTGATAATGTAATTGATCTTTTTCCAAAAATAAAAGAGAAAGAGGTACCGTGATGCACAAGCAAAAAGAAGACGTCAGGTCAAGTCTACGGTGATTGCAGTCAAACGCACTCTTGCCTTCACCCTTACTCGTCCTCCACTTTCCTTTTTCCATTTCTTCTCTCGTGCGAAAACTACCCGAACCTTCCTCCGTCGAAAATACCCCCGTACCCAAACAAATCCCACCCCACCGCGAGTGGTATCGGATGTAATTCTTTCCTCCACAAGTGTCAAACTCCTCTCTCTCCCACAACTAAACCCCGTCCATCACCTCCACCGACGACGACGACCACACCATGGCCTCTACTCCGCGGCTCATCCTCGCCTTCCTCCTCCTGGCGGCGTTGACCTGCCCCTCGCTCGCTGAGATCCGCCAATCCAAGCTCCGATCGGAGTCACAATCCGTGGTCGCCCTGAACGAGTTCGGGTACACCCACCACGGCGTCCTCGAGCTGAACGCGTCGGCGATCCGGATCTCCGATCACAGCCCGGACCTCGACCTGTCCAAGCTCGGGTTCGTCCTCACCACGCGCGATGCGTGGGCTCACGTGCGGGAGCAGATCGAGGACAGGGACGTGGAGTGCCCTCTATATTCCACACTCGTCAAGAAGGTCTACTCGTTCGAGCACCTCCGCGATGGATCCAAAGGCGATGCGTCGAAGCCCATGGCGGACTCGTTTGGTGTCCAAGTGGACGAGACCGATCCGGGTCTTTACACCGTGGTCTTCGTCAACTGCCTCACGCAGGTGAATTTTATTTGTTTTGTATTTCCGGGCTTTGGATCCAGGATTGGTTAGGGTCATTAAGAAGGGGGACGAGTAGAAATTGTTGAAAATGAAATCTTTTTCATATACAAATATGCAAGATAGCGCCTTTTTTCTTACAATTATGCAAGATGGCGCCTTTTCTGTTTATAATATGTTGATATTTGACCAACTGGTACGTTTTCGATATTGTTCAGATGGAGGGATTGGAAGGGGAAGAGAAGCAAATAAATGGAAAGGCAAGGAGAGGAATGGAGAAAACAAGTTCATTGTTTGGAAACGAAGATAAAGAGGGGAGGAAGGGAGAAAACAATTTCTTTGTTTGGAAATGAAGAGGGAGAGGGAAGGAGCGGAGACAACAAGCTCAGGATGGATTGAGATCTATACGTCTCTGATCCGTCACCATATCTGTTTTATACAGATTTTGACACCACATCCATATCCATTTTAAAATGGATACGATTATGGAAATGGTTTCGATATCGGCAAACATAATATCTGTTTTATACAGATTTTGACACCACATCCATATCCATTTTAAAATGAATACGAATATGGAAATGGTTTCGATATCGGCAAACATCCTTGTCGGTATATCCATTTTCATATATAAATATAGTTATAGATTTATTTTTAACCTTATATGACCTAATTTTATAACTTCTTTCAACGTATTTAGTATAATTATTATGATATATCATGTGTTCTCCATCCAATACATGTGTATTTAAGCTAACATGTATAGTATTTCTAATATTATTCATATGCGATCAATATCTATTTTACATCCGTATCCGTTTTAAGGATATGATACTACAGTTTTATTTCATCAATATTCGCATTCCTATCCGTATCCGTACTTAAAAACGGATAAGGATGTGATAACACACATATATGTATTTATGTATTCATATTCAAAATAGTTGGTTTTTAGGATATGGATGTTCTTAAAAAATAGATCGTTTCTTTGGTAAACCGTGACTGTTAAATGGACTTTCAAGGGCCAGGCTTTTAAATCGATTCCAACTGTAGAACCCCGACAGTAGGGGATCTGAACCCAGCCTGGAGATCTTACACCAGGAGACATGTTCTGCTTCTTTTAGATTTGGCTTTTAACTTTGAAGATTCTCTGGTGGACTTTTTTGAGAATTGGTAACTAGTAGGTCTTGAGCTCTGATTCTTTAGGATTGTAAGCCTGAACACTTAGACACCATACCATTAAAGTGGGTTCTTGATGGTAGACTTTTGATGTAAGGCTGCTGACGGTTCCTGCACCTGGGTATTGTGTTTTGCTTCATCCTTTCCAACTAGTGTTTAGCAACACTCTTAGGCTAATGAACACCTTAGGAACTTGAGAGAACCGGTGATGGTAGGGACCATGTGTGTGCCACTACGATTGTTACCTCTCAGAGAATAAGTTCCCCTTGAATTTACATGACTTGAGGAGGAAGAGATTGATAAAAAATGCTCTCACTTGGGTCAATGGATAACTAATGTGAATCCAACATTTCCTTCGTGTTGGTTTCATCATGTGTGTAGGGTGGAAAACCATTATGTGAGTAGGGTGCAACGGACTAACCTTTCATGATTTGCATAATTTGAATGCGAAGACATGATGTGATTTTTGGGTCATGTCATCCTTATGTAGAGAATGCCTTCCAATTCTTCACTACTTATTGGGGATACCTTTTTTATTCCCAATGAATTTTGGACGAACAGTAGTGTTATTCATCCTTTGATTTTTCAAAAACGAATATACCATCTACATGTCTTATTTTTTATTATAGTCAAAATAGTAAGCAAGATACAAATAGTGTCACCATTCTTCTCCTATGTTAACCAGGCTGAAGCTTGATGCCAAGAGCCTCACAAAAGATTAGGTATGAAGATTGAAAAGGATGTTAACATGGCTATTGACACATCCTACCTGGCAGCGCAGAATTAGGAATTTCATCAAGGATTAACAACTTACCAGTATAAGGATATATTTATTAATGCTAATTGATGCATTCGAAAAAAAAAGGAGTCGAGAGATGAAGATTGACGCGACGAGGCTCATGAATGAAAGATTAATGTGGATGAGAGGTGGAGCATGAGACAAATAAAAAAGATGGGGATAAGGATGGAGGAGAACTCCAAAACCAATAACTTAATTCATAATTGCATAACTTCTTTCAAAACAATAGCGTACTACCCTTTTTTATAGAATGGGTGGATTACAAAATAAATACAGAAAATAAAAGTAAACCACTAACCCTAATTGGCTCCTAAAATTTCTCTAACCTAAATTATCTACCAGATAATTGGGATTCTAATTGGTCTCAGTTTACTTAGCGAGAGTAATACTAATTTGTCAAAATCTATAATCCGTACTTCCAACAATAGAATTTGACCCTTCTTTTATAGGAGATAGATGTTCGGAGAATTACATATTATGGACGATACATCCTAATTTGTCAAAATCTTTAATCTCTTTGTGCAGCACTACAATTTTCGTCAAATACTTTATTCATAAAAAACATTGTTGGAGAAAAATGTTTTTTTATTCAAGAATAGAATCGTGCAGATAGTCTAAGGAAAAAGAAAGTGTGAAAAAAATGCATGAAATAAATCAACTAGTATCACTTACCCTCGAGTTGGAACATGCATGAAAAGCGTGCCAAGCTTGTCAGTTAGAAAATCATTGCGCTTCTAGGAAAGCCATTTAATGAAGGTACGTACAAGTCCGAGCTCATAGGAGACATTGGGGCAGCAGTCTTTCCTTTCGTAACAACATTGCGAACATGGTCCAAAAAAGAGGCGTCGTTGAGGCATCAAGGCATATGTTTCATGGCGAGGCATCCAAATAGTAGCCCGAGGCATACCAAAGTTTTAACTGCTTATATCAATGTCATTTTGGCGATGTTAAAAAAGGACATGCCACCGACATTCTGATGAAATCCCTAGATAATGTCACAAGTAAATGAAATCTTTTAATTTCAAAATAACAAATATTTTACTATTCCCAAATGTATAAATATTGTATTTCTACTATCATCTTACATTTGAGGTTTTAAGAAAAGTCAACATGTAAAATAAAAAAATATCAAAAGTACTAGAGAATTTGGACCTCACTAAATCATCAATGTACCATTCTTTATTCATATGGAAGAATGGAATTGCTGCAACTTGAACGGCAAAGGGTGTCCCCCTTCTTGTACCTTTGAATCCAGAAGTACCGGCAGAGGACCAAGAAACCACTTGGCCTTGTACATCTGTAACAGTGACAATGCCCTCAAGCATGATAGAACCTTTTCGGAACTGGTTAGGAATGAGCGCCACTATCCCAGCCCGGATCCTGCTAGGTTTTATTGATCATGTCCCCTTCCTGTTTGACCTCTTGGGGCGTTGGCTTGACTCGATCGATGCCCGCCGGTCCGATGTCTTTCTCTTCTATAGATCATCCATCTTCACCGAGCATCAACTTCTTCGACAGGGCGTATACTTCTTCTTTTACGACCCGACTACTACTCCGCATCGGACTTCTTCTATCGCGACTCTTCTCCATACACGATTGAGATAAGTTCCGGTGACCTGGTTTCGCTGCGACTCTACATGCATGGCAGAGATATGTTCCGGTGACCCGAAAGCTGCAGACTCGTCCTCAAGTGAGGTCTTCTACCAGCAGCATACATATATTCTTCTTGTGATGTATTGTGTGAAGATGTGATGCATACGTTTTCTTTTTGTTGCAAGCTGCAGCTTTCTCAGCTCCATCTTGAGGGTGAGTGTAGGAAAATGTAATAGAGTGGTAATTGGATCTCTCTAGGATCCAATTACCACCCACTCATGTTTAGTCCCACATTTACTATCTGTGGGACTCTGGTATGTTTGTGGGGCTATATAAGGAGCCCCATACCCCCTGAACTCAATGAGAAACTTCAATAGAATATCCGACCCTTTGAGGCCTTCTCTCGTGGTTTCATCTCGTTCCTTAGGGAGTAGGGTTCCACATAAAATCTTTGTTTTCCATGTTTATTCTTTCTTTATTTTCGTGCTCTATTTATCGTTTCGCTTCCGCATTCTAGATTTCAATATGTTGCATGCTAGGGTTCTTGCGTTGCACGGAGCAGGCTCTGCTTGAATGTCTGGGGCCACTTGAGGGACTGGCACCACCTGTGTATGGAGGGGATCGCTTGAGGAGGCATGGAATCATGGCCATTACCGTTGTTCTGAAGGCTCTGCGTCGTCGACTATGCTTGGATCAATGGATGGAGGCCGAAGAGATGCCGCCTGAAGCTGGATTTAGGGTTCTAGAGATGGAACCCTAATTATCTTTCTTGAATCGATGATGATTTTAGGTGCTTGCTGTTGAGCAAAATTTAGGGTTTCAATAGAAACCTTAGAACTTGGATAGAACTTGAACAAACAATAATAATCATCTTCAAGAACAAAGAACCAAAAAACGAATCTTGAAAAAAAAATAAAATACATCCTCGAGAATCAAACCTACTCTGCTACCATGTTATAAACTATGAACGCGGAAGCGAATATCAGAGAAATAAAAATAAATATTATAAGAACATCGGGATTTTACGTGGAACCCTACTCCCTAAGGGTGCGTTTGGTTGGGGGGTTACCCCCCACTTTGGGTGGGTTACCCCCCAAAACCCATATTCCCAACCCACTAGTGGGGCCCACTCTCTTTCCAACCAAAAAAATATATATTATACCATCATATCATCTAAAAACATAAAATACTCAACTTCTACTCACTATTCCAAACTTCAATACAATCACATCACAACATCCACCCACTTTTTCAAATTTCAATACAATCATACCATAATAACTACCAACTTTTTCAAATTCCAATACAATCACATCACACAAACCCTCCCAACCCTTAACCCACCAACCAAACACACAAACACAAAACCGGGTTATCCACCCCTGGATAACCCACGAACCAAACGCACCCTAAGGAGTGGGATGAAACCATGGGAGAGCACATCAAAGGGTTTATGTGTCTATTGCACTTTCTCATCTGATACTGGGGGTCTGGAGCTTCTTATATAGCCTCTACAGACCCTCCAATTCCCACCACTGGTAGATGTGGGATTAAACATAAGTGGTGTGGTAATTGGACCCTGGGGGGATCCAATTACCTACCTACACATGACGCATACACCATATACTCCAACACTAACCTTAGGAGTATCTTAGTCGGCTCATTATAAGAGTCGCCTTCCACTATAACCCTAGCCCTAGGTCTCCACATGTATAAGGAGCTCTAAAGGTTTCATTCGAATCAAGCATTTCTCATTATGATTCTCAATTGATGAGCATAGCCTCTCGTAACATTTGGAAGCCAACTATCATGGTATAGGAAATAGCAAGGCAGTGTCAATACCAACAAAATAGCATGCATACTCATAGGGAGCAGATTTGTTGACCCAAGATGGTTTTCAAACTTCTCCCTAATCATGTCTGAATAGTGGTTACACTTGTAATACACATAGGGTTAAGTAGAACAAAAACGACGACAACCATCGTCACGGTCTTGTCCTTGTCAACAGGAGCGGCCTCCATGATTAGAGTTTAGAAGCAAGGCCTCAAATATTGGTTTCGATCACCGTATCTGTGGCTTGACCGAAACAGAATTTCGACCGTATTTCGCTCAAAATTTCGGTCCCATTTTCTTCAATGCCCCTTACAACCTAAAATATTGCCCATTTCTGTCGTATTTCGGTGAGATGTCGAAACTGAAATTCGGTCAAATTTTGACGATATTTGATGCCATGCTTAGAAGGGTTATTGACTCGACCAGAAGCAGCAAGAGCAATGCTATTCATAGATACAATAGACGGTTGAGTGATCTTTACATTTGTCATGTCGATCTTCTTGAGATTTCTATGGATAGTTTCCAAATAAAGAATAATAGAATATTTGATCTCTAGCTGCCTGATATCTAGGACTAAGGCAATCCATGTATACCTACCTCCGATCGCTCCAAGTAGCTTGCTTGTCACAACTGGGCGGCTTGAAGATGCACAGTTCCTCAAAAAAGAAGACTCTATGGAATCATATTAATGTATTAAATATGTATCATTCTTGTTGGTAGACCCGATCTTATGATAAATATCAGCCAGTCTGACTTCTCTAGACTTATGGAAATACTTACTTTTTATCCTCGCCCACATGTATTTGGGATTCTGCTTTTAAACTGATCGCACACAATCTTCTACACGTTGTTCATGAGATGAAAATCATGATATTGGTCCTGCCCCTTGTTTCTCGAAGCTGTCATTAGTAGGCTTCAGAATATTGCTTATCGTCATGTAAAGGTTCTTCTGGCCTTCCACAAATATTCGATAAGCCTGAAACTATAAATTATAGTTAGGAGCACCATTTAGTTTGATTGTGGTTCCCTGAATCATGTGAGAGCAAAATGAGACCTACAACTTGGTCTTATTGTGACTGTCCTAGATGCGGTTGAAGTAGTCAGCATAAAAAGGAGGTCGTAGGGGATGAATCACTCCAATAAAATCGAAGTAACAGATAAGTAGTAGACAACTCATGTCAAACATTGTAGTTGGACACCATACTTGGTGCAGGACAACGGAAATGATGCGAAGGGTCTCTAGGAAAAAGTATATGCCTCTAGAGGCTCAGAAATGCATGATCATGGTTAAAAAGTCCTCAAGGTTGACAAGTAGATCATGACTGGTCGGAGAAGAACCGGTCGGGAGGCATATGATGAAGGTCAACAAGATGTAGAGGCTGACGGAGCAACTATGGATCCAACGAAACCGCAAGAACCTGCGACAGAGGCAACTGCTAGGGTGATGTTGTTTGCGGCAATCAGGCCAGTTGCTTGCATCATTGGTTGGGTCAGGAGCAGCCTGGAGCAGTCGTTGGCAACATCATTCGGGATCGATAATGATAATTGCAAGGGTGGTGGCTTGAGGGAGGAGGTGGGTTGTTAGTAGAGAAAGAAAGGAGAGATGCTAAGCAGGTAGAAAAATCTAGGTTAGACGAATGATTTTATTATTCAACCATGAAAGCATAACCCTTATTTTACATGAAAATAATGCTGTGTAAATTATGCGAGTCCCAAACAGAAATAAGAAAACATGATAGAGATACATGAAATGAAATTACTAACAACAACCCTTTGAGGACAGTGGCTGTCTATGTGTATGATCCCTCTCAATATGTACAAGACCATGGATATGAATAATCCAGAAACTATACACACTCCGTTTTACATCCATAACCTTCCATTAGTTTTCTTCGTTAACTCAACCATATGAGTGAGTTAATCTAATTATCTAACTGATGCGTGATCTAACGACTATGATTAATCTAAAGTTAACAAAAAAAGAAAAAAAAAACGTGCGGTTGTAGGGCTTCCAAGACAGATTGGAGAGGGGGCTCATGCAGGGAGGGGTCGAAGATGGTTAGGTTGCCGACGGAGGTGAGTTTTCCGGGCGGTGCGGGGGCGCAAGGGGAGGGGGCGGGCTTGCAGCTGTGGGGGCGCGCTTGCAGGTGCGGGGGACTGGGGGAGGGCTTGCAGCTGCGGGGGCGCGGGGGGAGGGGGCGGCCTTGCAGGTGCCAGGGGGAGGGGAGAGGGGTGAACTTGCAGGTGTGGGGCGTGGGGATGGCTGGGGGGAGGGGGTGGGGGTGTGGCGGCGAGGGGGCATGTGGGGTGCTAGAGCTTGCGGGAGGGGGGAGGGTTGTAGGGCGGAGGCGCGCGCAACAAGCGAGGGGCAGAGGCACGGGGAGGGCCTGAGCTCGCATGTGGGGGAGACCGGGGGAGGACTGCAGGGCGGAGGCGCGCGTGCGTGGGGAGGGGGGGCGGTGGCAGCGAGGGGGCGCACGGGGTGTTGGAGCTTGCGGGAAGGGGGAGGGCTGCACGGCGAGGGCGCGTGGGGTACTGGAGCTTGCGGGAAGGGGGGGAGGTGGCGGCGAGGGGGCGCGCAAGGTGTTGGAGCTTGCGGGAAGGGGAAGGGCTGCAGGGCGGAGGCGTGCATGCGGGTGAGTGGAGGCACGCGCAACGAGCGGGGGGCGAAGGCGGTGGGAGGGTTGCAGGGCGGAGGCATGCACAATGAGGGGGGGAGGGCTGCAGGGCGGAGGTGCGCGGAGTGGGGAGGGCCGGAGCTCGCATGCGGGGGGCAGAGGCACGGGGCGGAGGGGGGCAGCTTGCCGGAGGGCCTGGGGCTTGAAGGGGGGGGCATCATTTTGTTTGCTATACAAAATGGCATCATGTTATAAATATGATTTGTTTCGAAGGGTTAAATGGTCAACATGTGACTTTTTCCGTCAAAGTTAACGGAGAATTAAGATGGAACTTGACACAAGATTATGCCATGCAAAGGTTAAGCATTATTCAGAGTTCTGGATGTAATTCTTGATTATTGAGGGTTCCTGGGGTAATTACGAAATTACTCAGGGTTATGGGTGTAAATATCCCAAAGATTATACAAGTCAGTTCTGCAATAAGTTTGGACAAATCTTATGTATAAGAAGAATCGATTGTCAAATTTTTTGCATTATAACATATGAAGACAGAAAATGACATTCCTTTTTTCAACTTATTGTCAAATATCTCTACATAGTTGGTATAAAAAATCGTTTGGCAAAACTTTATTCTACCTCTCTGTTCAGATTTTTTTGATTCCCTGGATGAGGGTTAAATATTTGCCATGTATAGAATACAATGTACTGAATACATTCCTTTGAATGAATTCCAATCAACTATTATGTGCATTATAAATGATCTATCCATAAAATTGGATTTTCAAGAACATTTTAGTAAATTATAATATATAGTAAATTGAAGTAGTGTTGGAAAAAAATTATGTATGCTTTGTATCAAAGTACGTATGCAAATCTAAGGGGTTGGCATGGCCCCTCCATAACATGCATTGTTTTTTGCACCTGGTATTAGGAGACAGATGAGACTTGATGTCCTTCTCTAGTAACATGACCATCCTGAAACAGAACCCTGACACTGAAGAAAATTGGTAGGGGAAGCATGCAGGATAAAAAATGTGTTAAAGGTCCCCATCCTTTCCTCCAACATATCAAGTAGAGAGTGATTAGGGTTTCTGGCCAAATTGGTTTAAGTTGAGATAAGGTGGAACTGTGTACAGGACAAGCTTCATCTTCGGTTTTTGGAAATCTGAATAGATTGTCGATATTGCATATACGTACAAGAGGGCTTTTGCAACATATCATATACACATGGAGAAAGCAAACCATATATACAGTATGAACATGGAGTAAATATGCACTTTGCCAAACTACTTGAGATAAAAAATGCTATGTCAATTGTATTCGAAGTAAGATTTTTTTTTTTGTTTAGAGATCCCCATATATCTTTGCTATAGAAACACAAAAAACTAGAAGGACTTGGCATTGGAAAAAGAACTCGAGGACTTGTATCATACCTTAGACATCGAAAAATAAAATTAACTAGCCTGCTTTTGGAAAGTGTGTCATTTTGAGGGTATTGTTGTTGTTGTAGTACATACCAAACTGCATCAACTTCACTTCTGTAAAATGTATTTAACCAATTTAATTTGCTCACCAGGAGGCGAAGGAGCTAAAAGGTGTCTATGGATGTCTTATCTGTTATGTACAATAAGGATCCCAAGACTGGAATCCGTGATTACCTTTCAGCAGGTTCCACCATTCTCCCGTTCTTGTATTTCTTTCCTCTTCCTAATCTATGCCATTCTTGCTGGTGTTTGATCTACGTCCTTTACCGGAAACGTCTCACCGCGTTCCGCATCCACTACTTTATGCTTGCGGTAATTGTGCTGAAGGCTTTCGACCTTCTATTCGAAGCAGAGGACAAGTCGTATATAAGTCGAACTGGCAGTGCCCATGGCTGGGACGTGCTCTTTTACATTTTCAGCTTTCTGAAGGGCATCATGTTATTCACTCTCATTGTTCTTATTGGCACTGGATGGTCCTTCCTGAAGCATACATCCAGGACAGGGACAAGAAGGTTTTGATGGTCGTCATTCCACTTCAGGTGATTGCCAACATTGCCCAGGTTTGCC
Organism: Ottelia alismoides; assembly: GCA_037367405.1. NCBI lineage: Eukaryota > Viridiplantae > Streptophyta > Magnoliopsida > Alismatales > Hydrocharitaceae > Ottelia > Ottelia alismoides. Next base: position 986,248 of record JAZKJV010001362.1, on the reverse strand, counting down.
ATTGATGAGACTGGTCCATATGCCCGTGAATGGGTGACTTGGAAGCAGATATTTTTACTTGTGGACGTTGTATGCTGCTGTGCGATTCTCTTCCCCATAGTGTGGTCAATAAAGAACCTCAGAGAGGCTGCTAAGACGGACGGGAAGGCGGCGGTCAACCTCATGAAGTTAACCCTCTTCAGGCAGTATTATATAGTCGTCATATGTTATATCTACTTCACCAGGGTGATTGTCTACGCCTACAGACCATTTGCTCATACAGGTACACATGGACCAGTGTGATGGGCTGGGGAGCTTGCCACCCTCGCCTTCTATATATTCACTGGGTACAATTTCAGACCCGTGGTTCATAATCCATATTTTGCCATTGACGACGATGAAGAGGAAGCGGCAGCGGAGGCCTTGAAGCTTGATGACGAATTTGAACTGTGAGAACGAAATCTGTAAAGTTTTGTGTGTATATGCTCATCTGTCAGGTAAAGACATTCAGTGGGGAATGGAACTGGGATTATGGGTGCATTGAGGCATCCTAACCTAAGATTCCTGAAGGGCATGCTGTTATATCCCATGAGGAGGGGTTACATATCCTCAGATCCATTGTTGAAATACTATGTTCCCCGTCTACACTATGTTTTCTGTAATAGATAGTTGTCTTGAACATGATACCGTAATTCTAATCTTGGATTGCTACTTGCATAAGCTGTTTATGCAATATGCAATTTGTTTCATGTGACCCATGCGATTGCTACAAGTTGAGGTAAGCGAAGCATATCTGTGGTGATATCCGCGGCCGCGATCACGCAGTTCTAGCATCTTGACATATGCTCAGCTCACAGACGACCTTCCGAGCGGGTAATTAGTAAGAAATTCCTAAATCGATTAGTGCAAAATGTGTTAACTGTTGTGTGCTTCTCTAACTGAGTGTAATTTCAATCTTCCCCATGAAAAAAATATATCCTTTTGAATGTGTGTAAACATTAGGAATTTCTACAGTTGTGCTCTTCCGAGTTTTTCTAATAGCACTTATACCCTTAACTTTTTTGCTGTTACACTGTATCTTCGCAAAATTCACAACCTTTCCGCTTGTTAGTGTTATACAGGGCACACATGTAATAGCATAAGGGTATTATTGTGAATTTTATAACAAATTAGGAATGCACAAGAATAAAAATCCCTAAATATTTATCCTACACTTTGTAGAAGAAAATTATGAAATGATAGCAAGGTAAATGGATATGGATATATATGTGATTGATCCGTCACCACATTCGTTTTATTTTGAAATCCTTATACATTTTAAAACACATATGGATATTATTTGCATGTGTATTGTAAATCTGTTTTCATATATGGATATATTTGTTGATTTATTTTTAATTATATGTAAGATAAACTTACACCTTTTTTCATCATATTTTGTCATCAAATAAATACATTTAACATATTTGTATCATGTGCAATCCATCCAAAAAAATGTACGTTTAAGTTAATTTATATAGTATTTCTGATATTGTTAGTATCCAATCCATATCCGTTTTATATCTTTATCCTTTTTTAGACTAACTGATAAAGAAGTTTATATATATGGGTAAAATGTGTATGCTCCTAGGGGGAGCTAACTTAGCTCCCCCGGCCCCATTTTTCACATGATTTTTTTATTTTTTTTTGAAAATAAAAATTATGTAAATTCATTATTATATCCTTCTATTATGTCATTCAAATTTCATCCAAAACAGAGATTCCTACGACCTCCATCCAGATGGGGTCGATTTAAAAAATCCTGAGACCGTTAAAAAATGACTGTTTGGATGGAGACTGTAGGAGTCTCCGTTTAACACGAAATTTGAATGACATAATATAAGGATATAGTGATGAATATTCACGGAAATTCTTTTCAAAAAAATAGAGAAAATTGGAGAAAATATGTCCCGGGGGTGGGGGGGGCTAAGTTAGCTCCCCCAGGGGGCATACCCATCTTACCCTGCCCCATTTTTCGTGTGTTTTTTTTATTTTTTTTTGAAAATAAAAATTATGTAAATTCATATTTATATCCCTATATTATGTCATTCAAATTTCATGCAAAACAGAGACTCCTACGACCTCCATCCAAATGGGGTCGATTTAAAAATTCTTGAGATCATTAAAAAATGATTGTCTGGATGGAGGCTGTAGGAGTCTCTGTTTCACACGAAATTTGAATGACATAATATACTGACATAGTGATGAATATTCACGGAACAAAATTCAAAAAAATAAAGAAATTAAAGAAAATAAGGCGGGGGAGCTAAGTTAGCTCCCCCATAGGGCAGCCCCATTTTCCTCATATATATATATATATATATATATATATATATATATATATATATATATGAGAAAAAGGAGCCTACACCCAGGGGTGTAGGTAACTACCTACACCCGACTCATTTTTTCATAGATTTTTTATTTTTTTGAAATGAAATCTTGAGGGAATTAGATCACTATGTACCACCATGGTGTCATTCAAAATTCAACTTAACTCGAGACTCCTATCATCATCATCAAGACTATCAAATTTTAACGGTCTCAGAATTACTGAAATTAACCCATTCTAGATGAATGTGTTAGGAATGTTTGTTTTGCATGAAACTTGAAACACATATTCCTCTCAATATATTAAGAAAATCCCCCTAAGGTTTCATTCAAAAAAATTCAAAAATCACGCAAAAAAAGGCCGAGTGTAGGTAGTTACCTACACCCTGGGCTTAGGCTCCCAGCTCCCTATATATATGCTTGTATCCACATTTGTATCTCTATTTAAATAATGATATAGTAGTGCATGTATCTTTATAGATATCCGATGTTTTGCATTCCTAAACAAAGGACGAATCATCATTGTTTTATTGGATAATGTTGAAAAATGGGACAAGTGTCTGGAGGATACATGATCTATGAGAGACCTCTCCCTCCTCCTTCTTTCCCTCTATTATAAAACTAAACAAGTCCGCATCCAGTATATGTTCACCCACTACAATATCCAACGCTTCTTAAGTTGGACTTTTTTAAAAAGAAAGAAAGAACTTAATATCGTTCATCCGAAGAAAACGAATCAAAAGAACTCAAACATTCACAGTATTTTAATTTTTAGGATATTACAACATCATCATTTTCTAGATGCGTAATTCCCATTCATAATTTCCTTTTGGTTTACAAAATGGTATTCCATGCCACCTAGTTTCGTTTCTTGGCATTTGTGTTTCCATTACAACTAAACTTCTTCTGATTTTATCAATTTTTTTATTGGATATTTTGACAATTTAAGAGATGATAGTAGTCGGTTGTTAGAAGCTTAAGGTTAGAATTAAAAGCAATATATTCACAGGTAACAAAAGCATGCACACCTTCCAACCCCTCGTTCCAACCCTCCTAACCAGGTTGTTAGAAGCTTAGGGCATGTTTGATTACAGGGTTGGACTGGGTTGGGGTATCCTCCTGTGAATAGTAGTTGTTTGGAAGGTTGGGAGGGTTGGAATGATAATTGTGATGTGATGTGACATTGATTATGTGTTATATTAACTTTTTTAATGATTATAATATGTTTTTTATGTTAATAAGTGTATTTGAACATGGTTAAAAACCAATATGGCAAAGAAATTGTAAAGTCAATACCAGTAATCCCAAACCATGAATACATGGTTGGAGCTAGGGTTATGCCAGGGTACCCCGATGTACCCTGGCAACCAAACATGCCATAAGTTAGGGATCGTTTGGCTGTTGGGTACACCGGTGTAAATAGACATATCCCTCGTTCCAACCCTCCCAACGTGGGTTGGGATTACTTGTACTAACCCTACAATTTCCCTGGTATAATGTTGTTTTAAATGTGTTCAAATAAAATCATTAAATAAAAACATATTATAATCATTAAAAAAGTTAACATAACACACAATCAATGTCACATGACATCGCAATTATCATTCCAACCCTCCCAACAGCTACTATTTACTGGGTTTGGAGGGTTGGAATGATAATTGTGATGTGATGCGACAAAGATTGTGTGTTATGTTAACTTCTAATAATTATAAGAGCAAGTGGGAAACCCAAATATCACCATCCAAAAGAAGAGGCAACCTAATTTTCCTCCCTTTGGTTAAGATTTCGAAGCATTTCATCAAGTATGCCGATGATGTTGATGAATAGCATAGGCAATAAGATTATATTGTCTTGCCACATCCAACTCTCATATTTGAAGAATCCTACATAGTTTCTATTTAATTTTGTGAGATTGCAGTGGTTTTTAGAATGAACTTATCAGGACAACATGAAGCATCAACACTCTAAGAATTAGGAATGCAAGCTTTTCGCTTATTCATAATCCAAGTCCCTTGTACTTTTGAGGTAATTTATAGACGTTGATCTATTTTTAAGAAACACACATTGTGTTAGATGGACTAGATTTTGCAATTTGATAGACCACCCATCCATTATAATTTTGGAGATTATCCTAGGAGGAGTGTTAATCAAGCTAATATGCATTAATATTTAATTATTTCCTAATTTATAAGTTATTTATAGATTATCCCACTTAAAGTCGTCCCTATATAAGTAGTTTAGCGTGGAGAAGAAGTTATTTTTAATTAAAGGCCAATATGCTTTGAAGAATTCAATAATAAATCCACAAGGATGAGGAGTCTTGAAAGATTTGAATATTTTAGTTGTATTTTCGAATTCTATTGGTGAGAAATTATGTGATACATATAATTTTTCTATGACATTTTATATTTGAATATTTTAGATTTGAATATTTTAGAATATGACATTTTAGATTTAAACAAGGATGTTCTAGTATATGTTCAATCTGACCCACCAAAATTTCCCCTAAATATACCACATAGTGCCTCTCGCTCATGATCAGTAAGTAAGGTTTTATAAACATTAAAGCAACCCTTGAGATCTCAATGGAGATTGAGTGTGATTGTCCAATTTTATCTTTGAAAGCTTTCACTAAGGTTCATGTATTAATCTATCGAGGCAATGGTTGTAAGAATTTGGTGTTTCTATCATCTTCTTTAAGCCATCTAATTTTAACATATTAGTGACGTCTTTTGTACTCATGTTTGATGAGATTCTCCAAGTTTAGATATGTTGGGGACCAATTTAATCAAGCACTACACAAATAGAACAACAATCAGAGAATAAATGAATGCACAATCACACAAGACTTGGATTTATCGTTGTTCGACAATATGCCTACTTCACATATCCATATCAGACTCTTTCTATCATTGCTTGAATGATTTGTGAGATAATATTTGGTGACCCCAAGGTCCTTTTTATACTGCAATAAAAAATACTAACGTTATTCAACAATCCCCATCACACCTTGAAAATCTCAGAAATTATCTACAAGTATTATGAATGCTGGAAAAATATCAAATGTTCATAATAAGAGTGTATTATGATGCATACTTTTTAATGATAAAAAATCATGTGTCTGTATGTTTGTGTTAAGTGTATGATTTATGTATACATTATTATCTATAAAACATGCCTTTAGTCGTTAAAAGGCATGAACCATAGTGACTCATCAATGACCATTCTTACTTAACTCCCATATCTTGTCCATCATACATCATAGAAAAAATCTGAGAATATTTTATCTTGAAGTCTCTTTTACAATGACCCAATGGCATAGTGGTCAAGGACATGTTTCACTTCAAATATTGTTCTTTAATCACTTAATGTACAATCTTAGTGTCTTGTCTCTCATTTGCTTCATGGTATGCAACATATATAGTTTTCCTATGATACCGACACTTACTACAAAAGTGCTTAAAATAAACTTTTGCCTAAGTTTTGAATATGGGGCAAAGGGAGATCGAATGCGGTAAATCGATCTATATCCAATCTAGTTAAATACAAAAGAAATACTTATTCATTATGCTTCCAGTAATGATAACCTCTTCTATCCATACTAGAGGAGGGAGTTTTCACAGCGATGCCACAGTACGAGTCCATCCTTGGGATATACACATTGTTTGGCTACTCCTCGACCATCATATCAAAAAGAAAAGAACTCATATCTCCTTGTTATTAATCTTTATCAAGTCCATGATCAATTTCTATTATTCCTCAAGAGAGATTTATAACTCTCACTTGCCTAAGGACCCATTATCATCATAGTCATGGGCATGTTACCATGTACTTTGTGCAACTAGGTTAGTTGATACAACTCTTGAACTACTTGGGCCATTCAAATCTTCGTAATCTTTAACATATACATCTTATCATTCTTTGTTTGGGCATCATGGTAGTTGCGGTTTACCTTTCAGTGCAACCAATACTCTAGTTGCTAGATCTTTCTGATGTGCAGCGGTAACTTTGGGAGGTGCAATTGCCTTGGACTGAGCTTGTTTCAGGGTAGTGGGATTTGTGGTTTGTCCACCATCTACCCCCTCCCTTGTCCGCCATCTGCCCCTCTCCCTACCATCTAATCGCCCCTAATAGAGGTAAATTTGAATATCAAGTCATTATACACAGTATATATAATCTCCCTAATTTTATCGCTAATTATTCGTGAATGATGCAGATAACTCTTAAATAATCGTACATTAAGAAATTGACAATCAAGATAATAATTATTAATATCATTTATAATTAATACATAAATATATGAATGTAATTCATATAGCTGGCATTTAATTAATATGGATGCATAATTAATATCAATATAATTCATATTTATTTAGGATTATGTGATAACGATTCACAAAATTAATTAATATTGATGTAAATTAGATTCACATTCTCCATTAAAAAAATGTAAAATGGATTTACATTTATTGTAGACTATTAAATTGGATTCATTATTTAGTAGGTTGATTGTATTATTATCGCAAGATGTGGTGGTAATTAATGGAATAAATAAAATAATCAATCCTCAACACCCCCCACCCCCCGATTCGCACGATCCCAAATGGAATTTGGTTGCCTAAAGGACTAGAAGTCCATTGTTGGAGACACCCTCCCATTTTTCTACTCGGGAAATGTAAGTGAGTTTAGTAGAAGAGATGCATCCATATTTACTTAATTCCTTCCCACATACGACGCTATAATATGACGTGAATCTCCGACTGGCTAAAGGTGACACCATCAATCACTTGAGAGAAGAAGATGAGGGTACAACCACTTGAGAGAAGAAGATTGCAAGCCTTGATAACATGACTAAGCATACACTAATCCTGCTTCCTCCTACTGATGAAGGTGAAAAAGCTTGTGAGCATTGAAGATGTGATCGAGAAGTCTTTAATCATGCTTCCTCTATGATCTCACGGGGTATCAATTAGGAGATTGTGTTCCCATGATCATCTTGTTTAGGAAGTCGGCATTGGGATTATGGATATGGCTTGTAGCTTAATAGAACTTTCCCGCTGATAATACCCCTGACTATTTGAACTTAAACTGATAAATCGATCGGGCTTATTAGCACCTCTCATCCATTCGATTTTCATCATGTCTTATTTTTGCGGTCGTTACGTAACTTGAAAGTTTATCAATCATCGATATACACAAGCTTCACAAATATTAACTAGACTTTTCCAAAACAAGGTTACCAAGTAACACATTAAAATAATGGTTGGTGTTGGCAATTGGAATAGTAGGGCAAGTCAAAAAAGTTGGAGTAGAAATTCCAAAATTATTTGTGTTATTCTACATGATATAATCTATTTTTTACAAACATATATATTGATTTCAAAAATTGTAACTACCATTACTCTTTCGAGTTATAGAATCATTTGACAAATTGGTATTCCTTTTATAATTAAAATGTCATATTTACAAGAAAAGTTATTTTTCGACAAAGTTGACTTAGATTTAAAATTGTACTAGCAAATATAATAATATTATGTACACAATCACAGAATTTCTAAAAATAGTAATGATTTGAAAGTTTGAAACCATCCAAAAATAGAAATCAAATTTCATATTATAATATTTTATTTGACGATTTGAAAATGTTACAAATATAAGTGTCATCTAAAATATCCACAACGACCTTAATATTTTAATATTTATTAATTTTTAGTCCAACGTTTACCACAATCTAATGACATCCATGACTTTTTCCAAATAGAATCTTTATATATATATAATTGTTGAATCTGTCCCTCTAAATTTTATTGTGCACGTAAATGTATAATGCATATGAATATGTAGGAAAATAGTACATTAAAATTGCCCATGTAATTATCTATTATCAAGCACTTGTAAAAATTGCTAAAATTTGAGAGTTAAATATTAATCTTGTGTTTACAAAAGGCATGTTGAGTTTGAGTGGAAGCTTACTATTTTGATAGAAGGAATATGGTATTTGACCTTATTAAAACGATTTAGTGGAGCATAATTCAAACCTTGCAACTATCATTTTCTAACATCATACTATTCTTTAACAAGTCAAACACACACATTTTATTTCAAACACATCTTCATATTTACATAAATTGATTCTAGCAAAATTTATAGGGATACTTACATTTGTATTCATTTTCTACTAATACTTATAGAAGGCAAATTACAAAAACCCGACTATACTTCGATTTTCAATTAGGAATCTCATTTTTCAAATGTAATAAAGAGGAGAGTATGATCTTATTTTTTTATCTCAAATACACGCCTTCGTAAACTTTCGTGACTCTTTTATGTCATTGTTAGACCGTAAAGTTGTAAGTTCAAGCTTCTCTTTGTTACATTTGAATTGAAAATTAATGCATAATTGGACCTTTTTGTGTAATTTTTTTTTCGAAATTACACTTGTGGCATTATTTTCTTACCAAATTTACGGCAGCTACATTATGGTACTACACTTGTGCCCCTATATTACATCGACACAAGGACAGTACCATGAATTTTATAAAAAAAATAGGGTCCAAGTGCAATTACAAAAAGTAAAGGCTAGGTTATTATTGGAAAAACTCGGAAGTGCACAAAAGTTAAAATCCTTTTTTTTCTAAATAGATAAAAAAACATGGTATATTCTCTAGGACTTCAAAGATGGTTACTTTTCATCGTACAATTTTTTTCTAAAAAAACTTTTGTTATAGATGCTTCCACCGACATTCTTTATTACAAGAACATCCCTGTACTTTCTGTAATTACAAATACACCCTTATGAATAATTTATGTTAGTACATATGCCTCCTTGGGTTGTTTCCTGGTTAAACTTTAGCTACACGAGTTAATCCTGACTCTCATGGTTAGAAATGCAATAAAAAGGGATTATTGTACTCCTATGAGATTATGAAATTGCAATTATGCCCTTATTTTTTTACAAGTACAATTCTAGAGGGGCACAAGTGTAAAAACCGTTAACTTTTTTTCCCTCCACTTACCATTCAGGTGTCTTCCATGATGAAATGTTACCATTTTGATTAGGAGGCCATTCACAATTTAATACAGATAAGTCTCGTGCTTCAGATTAAGTAATTTGTATGACTCAGGACGTTTCCAATTTTGATATCTTCCTTTGACTTCTCCATTTATTATATAGGGTTCCACTTAATAAACCATATAAGCAATAAATAATCCCATGAGCCTTTGTAATATATTTCCGGAATAGGATCCCAATATATTACTCCAGAAAACAACAGCTACTGCCACTGTGGTCGTACTATATCCCACCACCGATTATTATTATAATCCTTTTTCTTGATTTCTTATTTATGGGGACTTTTGCACAAACATCCTCTCAGAATATCTAATTAGATGGGGGTCGAGGACTTCAACTATACATCGATTTTGAATTAAGGACTTTTATTTTTCAGATGTAATAAAGATGAATCCGATCTTATCTTTTGATCTCAAATACATGCCTTGATAAATTTTCCCTGTCCTTAGACGTCAAATCTTAAAGTTGAAAGCTCACAACCTTCTTTATTATATTTGAAAAATAAATCTTTAGTTGAGAATCCGAGAATAGTTGGCACCTTTTTTTTGTAATTTATCAAATTAGATATAAGCCATTATTTTACAAAGGAATTTATTATTCTTGAATAGATCACATACTAAATGTTCATGAGGTTTAAACATAATTTTGAAGGCAATGATAAAATATCAGACCTTTTAAGATTATTTTCAATATTGTATATGACTAAAGAAACCGAATTGACCGCGTTATCTTTCTAATCTTAAGTTATATTAGATCAAAATCACATTGAAACCGATCTGAAGATCTGTTACCAACATAATTGCTTTTTAATTTTTTGGAAATGACCCTGATATTTGATATATATTTCAAAGACTTTTTTTTGCAATTTACTCCATTTTTCTTTAATACCTTAAACATTTTAGTTTATTTTAAAAATTTATATCTATGTCCGACGAATAACAAAACCTCATTTGTGCCTTCTTTAATTTGGTTCCCTAATCAAAGAGTGGTTAGGGGTTCTTGGATGAGGAAAAAAATTAAAGAAGGATAATAGATAAATGGGATTTATCTCTACTTGTTGTTTGATTGGGTTGAATTTAGGGCATGCATGTAATCATTGAAAGACAGTAGCTGATGTTGCGGCATTGATGTGATCACATTATTGCCCTGCCTGCATTTATCAACCTTCTTTCAATGATATATTAGTAATAATGGCTCTAGGTATCTCTATAATATTTATAGGTATCCACATTTTAAGCAACAAACTTCCCATACATAGAAACGAGGGCGGCGGTGACAAATAAAGGAGGAAAGGGAAGGACCTATATGCAAAAGTCCCCATTATTTATTAAAACCTTTTTTTGTAATAATTACCGTAAGTTTTATATAACCCACACGAAAACCCCCCGCAGCTCTCCCCCTCCACACTGGCTTCCATTTCTCTCCTCTCTATCTCTAGATCCTGCAATCCCTCTCGACTCCCCCCTAACCCCCCGATCGGCCCCCTCTCGATCGTCCGATCGAGATCGGACGGCCATGGAAGGCTCGCAGTCATCCTAGTCGTCTCGCCGCCCTCACCCCCACCAAACTCGCCGTCAACGCCGCGAAATCGTCGCTAGTCGATCGCCGATCGAAACCTCGCTATCGCCGATGGCGGTCGTCGAAGCCTCCGGCGCCGCCGATCTATCCGTGAACGCCGCCGCCTCCCTCGCTGCTGCTGCTGTCTCCGCGAACTCCACGAAACCTCAGCCGCCGCCGCCACAGGCGATGCGGGCCATCGTCGATGGCCCCGTGCTGCGGCCGCACGCCGTGGCTGATCAGGGCGCGTGGATCGCCAAGGCGCATCCGGGCCTCAATCCGTTCCAGCCGGCGGCGGCGGAGAGGGAAGAGCGCGTGGCGGCGAATGGAGAGGGGAGGAATGGGGACGTGAACGGGGCAGGGTTCAATAGGGACATCAGGGAACTGGAGGAGCTCCTGTCGAAGCTGAACCCGATGGCGGCGGAGTTCGTGCCGTCGAATCTCTCGAGCAACGGATCCGACGGCTTCGGGGCGTACGATCGAATGAGCAACGGGAATGCCAATGGTGGGAGGAGGGTGAGCCTCCTCGTCTTTTTTCTCTTTTATTTTTTCCCGTTTAATTCGTTTTTTTTGTTGAAATGTTTCGTTTAATCTCTCTTTGTTTCTGGTAGGCATGGGGATTTCGATGTGGTAGTTAATTTAGACGAACGCGTGTCTAGAGTGAAACGTGTGAATCCAATTTCAAGAGAGTGGTTCCGGATTATATGGGAATTTATGGATACGGAAAGTCTCTAATGGCGTGGCTATTTTTGGAACTGTAAATAGATCATGCATTGTACGTTATATTGGTGTCAATCAAAGTTAAATTTGATGAGGTTTGAACCATATTCTTTTGGATGATAGCCCACATTTTGAAGGAATGACACATTTAAGTGGCTTCAATAAGATGCAGCAATCTTCTTTTTGAATCTCGGCGATGTAAAGTGATTCTTCGCAATCATTCTTTTAGCTGGATCTTTGTGTTTGGTTTAATGTGGTCTATAAATTGTTGGTGTAATCTGTCTGTTTTCATGAGATTATTTTACAAATTTATTAATTCGATCATGCTTAAATATTCGGATTGTTTATTATATGTACCATCGTTATGTTGCATTATCTTAAATTTGTTTTTGGTTGCTATTATATTCCATTGAAATGGATTTCATGGATTCACTCTACGATATGATATTCCAAACAGGGAGAAGGGGAAATGTGGATGTTTTTGTTGGCAGTATTATAGTTGGAATGGGTGAGGATATGTGTTATTATGGACTTATTAGAACTCATTTTCATATTTTTATCCACCTTTTGTAATGTCCGTTTCTGTTTTCTCCCATATTTGTCATTGTGCTTGGTAGCAGATTTCTTGTCACGTGTAACAAGTAGAATGTAATGTTTGCCTTATAATTGATGCTTAGAGTTGATGTGTTTGTTTCAGAAGAAGAATGGTTATGGTCAGGGGAAGAGGAGGATGAACAGCCGTACAAGTTTAGCACAGAGGGAAGAAATTATACGGCGCACAGTCTATGTATCTGACATTGATCAGCAGGTGATGCTTCATGCAGGTTGCATAACCAGTTAACAATCGTGTGATGACTTGGTTGTTCAAGTTTTGTGTTGGGATTCTTGTACAGGTGACTGAGGAGCAACTTGCAGCCCTTTTCACAAACTGTGGGCAGGTAAAAAATGTTGATATTTAATTATGGAAAGGATTGTTTATTGTTTGCCAATGCTGAGATGCATGTCTTTCCGTTGAATTGGTCCTTAAGGTCGTCGACTGCCGCATATGTGGTGATCCGAACTCGGTTCTTCGTTTTGCTTTCATCGAGTTTACTGATGAAGGTAATGCCAATTACTGAGCTTATGGCTGCATTTCCTATGCTTTTCTAAATGTGCTCATATTTATTTTGACTTCAGAAGGTGCGAGGGCTGCTTTAAGTCTGGCAGGAACTGTTCTTGGTTTCTACCCAGTTAGGGTTCTACCTTCCAAAACAGCTATTGCGCCTGTTAACCCTACTTTTTTGCCAAGGGTGAGATATTCTTGTTTTTGGGAATGTATGTGTATGGTGTAAACCTCTTTGTCGAAAGACACTAATAGTTATGGCAATTGTTAGTCTGAAGATGAGCGTGAGATGTGTGCAAGGACCATTTACTGTACAAATATCGATAAAAAGGTGACTTATTTTGTGAGTAAATTATTTGTCAAGAGTATTTGTTGAATGCAGATAGTGATTGACTGGCTGTCCGTTAATGTAGGTTGCTCAAGCTGAAGTAAAGCTTTTCTTTGAGTCAATATGTGGAGAGGTCCGCCAGCAGGATTTATTCTTTTATTTCCTGTGAGTTTTATTGTTCTTTTCAAGAGAATGATAACGTTTTTTCAACATATTTATTTATAGGTTTGTCGCCTGAGGCTCCTTGGAGATTTTCATCATTCAACTCGTATTGCATTTGTGGAGTTTGCTCTGGTACGTGATTTCTCGTGTAATTATTCAATATGCTCGTACATATATCACAACTTGAAGTTCTCTAAACAAAACATAACCATTCGTGCTAGTTTGTTTGGAAAAACGTGAATTGAGCTTAATTTAGCATTTTTATTTTTGTGAGATCTGTTGAATGCTTTTATGCTTCCCTTTACCATTGCTCAATTATGAATATGATATCAGGTTTTGCCAAGTGCAAGAGACTTTTTTTCTTATCGAAAGAAGTGGTCACCTTTTATTGGAAATATGAAATAATGTTCCTGAATCCAGTAGTTCATATGTTTGTCCAATTGTATTTCTTTCTTGGTTCCTCTGCATTTTGGAAGGCAATTTTTTTTGAAGACATGCTATTAAATGATAGGCCTCTGCTCCAAAACCTTGTGTGCTTTAACTTGATACAAACTAAAATGTTAGGGTATTTTTCCAGCTAAAATTGTTTTAATTGTCTCTACTCTCTAGATACTGGTAAGTCCTTGTTGCCTATCCGGAATTTGTTAGAAATCATGTCCTAGTTATTCCCTAATTCTAAGTTGATTTTTCTATGGTTAGAGCTGACCATAACCCATGACTAAGAAACATTTATCATATTATAAAAAGGAGTGTCTTGGTGGTTAAGATCACGCTATGCTGTTGAGAAAGGAATACACTGTTTATGAAGATATTTGGAATTTGGTTAGATGGAATATGATGTGTCTGCAGTGTGAACCATGTCAGGATGATGCATGTGATCTCTTCTTTTGTTGTCTGTTTGTTTGGCATGTCCATATAGTCCCAAAGATTACTTGGCTTTGTGCTTCTTCTGGGAGGGGATCGAATGTCTAACAGGTCCGAAGACAGAGAGGGCATCATCATCTCATGCAATCTGTCGCTGGCGGGACTCCATCCCTTCATGTCATTTTGGGCTTTGTTGGTGCTGTAGTGTAACATTATGGTCCTCGGGGAGTAACATCCTTATACCGAGATTCTAGAATATGTTCTATGTTAACCAATTTTAAGTCGAGGGTATACCTAAGTAAAGGGTGCCTGGTGTAATTTAGATCTTTTTTACGCAGTTCGTGAGATGACTTGTAATCTCTGTTAGCCTCCCTTCGATTTTATAGAAAAAGGTTGACATGGGAATTGGATTAAGCCGATAATATTAATTGCTGCCCTGGCAACTGTAACTACAACAATGCCTCTAAATCCATTTGGTTACTTTGCTGATTATTCTTAAGTTATTTGTGAGATGATTTATGATCACGTCAGTTGAGACATAAGAGTTTTTATGGTTATTGAGGCATTTCATATTGTGAGGTGTTCAAGATTTCTAAACGTGGATTAATTGAGAGAAACAGTAAATGATAATGGTTTCGCCTAGTTTTGGTTTGTTCAATCAAATAAACAATATTGAAAACCAAAGACAGGACAAAAAACAACAGCCGTTATTACATCCATGTAACTAGTGAAATCTTGTTTTGACTTTGGTATGTCTGGATTGTCATCAAAGCGGATCTAACTAACCCAATGTAAACTTATTTGTTAAACTAGGTGGTTTCTTTGATAGGTGTTGGAGTATTTGGTTATACGTCTCTTATATGAGAGATGGGCAAATGGATCTCTCCAGGATCCATTTACCCATCCAGAGTTTAGTCCCACATCTACTAGTTTGGAGATGTGGAGACTCAATGGGGGCTATATGTAGACCCCCACACCCCTTGTATTCAGAGAGAGAAGCAATAGACTATCAGCCCTCTGAGGCGTTCTCCCATGGTTTCATCCCGCTCCTTAGGGAGGGGGGTTCCACGTTAAATATCTGAGTTCCATGTTTATCATTCTAGTTCATGCTCTGTTCATCAATTTCGCTTCCGCATTCCTATTTTCTAACATGGTATCACAACGGATTCGATTCTCAGAGTTTTTTTATGGTCTTTATTTATTTGAGATTCTAGGGTTTCAATAAACCCTAATTATGTTCGTGAATACTATTTTGAAGATCATATTGAAGATTTTTTTTCGATTCAAGTTTGCATTCAAGATCAAATATCATTGGTTCTAGGGTTTCGTTCTAAAACCCTAACTTAGCATATCAGGCCTCCAACACAGCCGTGCAGGCGGAGTCCAACCGTGCGTGAAGTTCTGATGATCAGCGTCGATAACTCTCTCTCATAAGTGACGCATCTCCAGCAACCATCGGCCACACCTCCTCTCAGGCAGCGGAGCTCGATGCTCCAGAATCATGCTTCAAGCAGCACAGGCGGTATCTCCATCGCGTGCGCCCCCACCAGTCATGGCGGGGGACCAAGGCTCGCGCCGCCCACCATCTTGTCACTATTCCAGTCGAACGAGAAGAATATGAGTCTCCTAGCGGCGCAGATCCAGCCGCCACCTGTTCTCGTCATTGCTCCAGGCTCACGAAGCAGATGCCTCCGCCCTCTCTCGCGCAATCTCCAGACAGAGGACCCTGTGGTGTCGCAATTCCTCCATGCGCATGCGCACATGCGACGCTCTTCCTTGATCTCGAAGACGACGTCGCCGATCCATCTAACCGCTGCCCTAGGCGGCGCCACTCCATCTTGCGCGGTGGCTCGCATCTCCTGTGACAACTCCTGCAGCTATGACTAGCGGCGGTTGGAGCAGAGAACCCCAAGGGTGCGGCATGCATTGAAGAAAGGGTTCCTCACTGGGAACCCTAAATAAAAGCTCTTATTGTGTTTTGTTCATTTATTTATTTTTGGTGAGGGTACATATGGGTCGAGTTTTTTTTAAATAGCTGAGTTATTTAGACCCATCTTGGGTTGAAAGGTTATGTTTTAAAAAAAATGAAATGCCGGAGAAAAAAAAGGGTGTGACGGCTTAAAAAAATCAAAATGATTTGAAAAGACGTAAAAAAATGTGAATAACTTATTAAAAAAAAATGCAAGAAAGCCGAAAAAATGAATGACGATTTATTTTTTACCCTCATTTTATTGTCTTCTCCCAACTTGGTCAATGATTGTCATTCCGACCAATATGGGAGAAAGAGGGAGTATTGTATAGAGTCACAGGTCTGTTGTAGATTTAGATGATAGATTCCAGACTAGCCAGATTTTCGAGACTCCACAGATGATCAAATGTTCAGACTCGACGTCAGATTGGTTCTGAATCTTTAGTTTCAGACGCGCACATGTATGCGATCTTTTCAGATGAGCACATGTTTGCCATCACAGTTTTGTGGTTCCCATCTTTTATGTTTCGACCAGGGTTTTCATGTGAGCCATAGTGACTCCAGAGTAGAGGATCATTCCCTATGCCATGTTGGCTAGGATTTTCACGTGGTTTCATAGGGACTCTAGAGTAGAGTACCATTCTATGTGCCAGATGGGAGAGACCCAGTTCTCCGACGAGGAGACTTTTTCAGACTCCATTCTCCAACGATCGTGAACTCCGGTACGAGATTCTTCCGAGGTTCCTATGAGAGAGAACCCACTTCGAGGTCCCTATGAGAGAGACCCATCTTCAGATCTGCGAATGGATAATTAGCGATGCTCTTTTCGGCCTTTTCAGAGGTGGAGTAGTTGTCCTCATGTTGTGGTGGTCCAGAGTACTCCGACGAGGAGACTCATTTCAATTGCAGTAACTCTGACAGTCGTAGTACAGAGCACATGCTCTCCGACGAGGAGATTCAGTTGACTCACACTCTAGCCCGTTCGTCCTCCTCACCTGCATGACATGAGAAGCAACATCATCGACAACATCCGACAGTTGTTCGCGTTGAGTTGATATTGTCTGCAGTGTTTTATAGAGTGAGTTGAGTTTTCTTTCTGTTTGTTCAAGCTGAGCATTGTATGCTCTAGCTTGAGGAGGAGTGTTGGAGTATTTAGTTATGCGTCTCTTATATGAGAGATGGGTAAATGGATCTCTCCATTATCCATTTATCCATCCAGAGAGTTTAGCCCCATATCTACCAGTTTGGAGATGTGGAGACTCAATGGGGGAGTAGAGTTCCACGCTATATGTAGACCCCCACATCCCTTGTATTTAGAGAGAAGAGCAATAGACTATCAACCTTTTGAGGCGTTCTCCCGTGGTTTCATCCCGCTCCTTAGGGAATAGAGTTCCACGTTAAATATCTGAGTTCCATGTTTATCATTCTAGTTCATGCTCTGTTGATTCTGCATTCCTATTTTCTAACAATAGGGTATAATCTAAAGGGTCCCATAATTCATTGGCTAGGATATTGGCTTTGCAGGGGTTACCTCTGCAAGGTCAAAAGTTCTGGGGATATTTTTTGTGATATCGATGCTAATAGGTATTTCTATGTACAAAATTTATAATGTTCTGATCATGCTAAACATACAGTGTAGATGAGCCATCACCTTCACTTGGTTAGATTAGTTCACTCCATGATTCAGTTTAGCTTCTCTTTGAGTCAAAGGACAAAAAACAACAACTCTTATTACATCCGTGTAACTATTGGAATCTTTTTTTGACTTTGGTATGTATGGATTGTCATCGACGTAGATCCAATTAAAAGTAAACTTATTTGTTAAACTAGTTAGTTTCTTGATAGGGTATAATCTGAAGGGTCCCAGTGTCTAGGATAAAGACTTTACAGGGGGTACCTCTGCAAACACAATAGTTCTGGGGATATTTTTGTGATATAGATGTTTACAGGGGTATCTATGCACAAAATTTATAATGTTCTGAACTTTTGCGGTGATTCGGACAATTTGGTTGGCTAGAAATGGAGACATCTTCAAACAAGACAGGTTTTATGCCGAGAATGTGGCAACTCATGCGAGAGCTGTAGGTGATAGTTGGAGTTTGTAATGAGTTGTGTTTAGTGTTGGCGATTTGTTATCTTGTAAAATTATTTTTGGTGATTAATGGTGAAGTTTTTGGACTCACACCTATACAATGGTAGCCCTTTTTTCTTTAAAAAAATTATAATGTTTTGAACTTGCTAAACATCAAGTGTTGATGAGACATTTACTTCACTTGGTTAGATTGGTTCACTCCATGTTTTAGTTCAGCTTCTCTTTGATTCTAAAGCCGTCTTGTATGACCTGTTCATTGGACTATATTGATAACCCTTGCATGGCCATAAAGGAAAGGGGGATTCACATTTATTAAAGCAGTATTTTATTGCTTATAGGGAATTTGTTTGGTGTGTTGGAGTTTTTATAAATTTTCTAATGATTGTGATAAATCTTATAAGATACATGGTACTTGTGATCATATGAGCTTTTGGGGACCAACAATCCTTACAAGCTTAGCTAGCGCTATACTTGTAGCAGGAGATACTAGTGACATGGGGTTGGGGTGGTTTCTACATGAACGGTGCCATCTTAAATCATTTTTTCAGTCAGCAGTATTTACTTGCTCTTTATTTAGTGGGAACCAGTCTTCTTCATTTGAGTGCCTTCTTCATGTAAATGCATTGCATCAGTATGGATGCAATAATCCATTAGGTGATGGGCATGACCACTAGGTTTAAATGATCTGCATTCAAGTTAGATAGACCATTTGGAGGCTACATATCCATGTAGACAACATCACCTAATGTGTTAAACGCCTTGGATTGGTTTACTTTGGCATCTGATTAAGATATTTGTGAATAATTCGATCCTTGTACCTTTTTAGATTCATAAATGATGCATAAACTATGTACTACAATTTCAATGCCACAAGTATTAGGAATTAGGAAGTGGTAATTTATATGAAAAGGCACATTTATTGCTTGTAATTGTGCAGCCCGACGGAATTTGTTCGTTTTAATTATTGTGACCGTTTTTATATTATAGGATACATTTAATTTACTCTTTGTTTTAGCGAGAGCTGCTCATTTTCATCTTAGCCGGATTGCATCAAATGATGAAATAATTCATTGGGTTATGTGTATGGCTAGTGAGCAAGGTCTTAAATGTCGGATTTCGGTTTCGTTTCGGTAAGACTGTAAAGAGAAATTTAGTAGAACTTCGGCGGAATTTCAATGAAATGGTTACAAATTGGAGAAATTACTTGAAAACTCATTTTTTTTCTAAAATTAAGATTTTTAATATTCTTTAATTCAGTAAATGAAATAGAAATAAATAATTTTTTGCTAATAATAAGATATTAACATTATATGTTACATTAAATTTCCATCCAATCGCTCTAACAGTAAAAAAGTAGTATAGTGTTCAAAATCAAAAGCAGATTTAGAACCAAAATAAGAAGCCATTAGTTTCACCTCTTGAATATGAAGAGAATGATGATATTTACTTATGTAAGAAATAATAACGGAGAAAAACATAGGCCAACAAAGAAACTAGCAAAATGATATCTTGTGTAAGAAATTAAAGATTGAAATGATATGTTAGAACCTGTATCTAACCAAAATACTTTCAACATAGAAAAATTTTACTTTTAGGAATAAAATAAGGCACACACATACACCCACAAACACAAATCTTTGTAATATGTACATCTAATAGATGCATTGTATAGCTTGTGATCATAAAATATATCTATACAAGACACAAACAAATCAACTAACACAAAGAAACAACATAGCATTCACAAACATAATCTATATCCAACTTTATAGCAAGTAAATGCTTACAATCACTTGATTTTAAATGTTGCTAACAACCTAGCCATCACACAACCGTACATACTCCTTGTAGTAGAGAGAAGTCACAAGAAAGCAAAGCCTTAAATTTCGGATTTTGATTTCATTTCTCCATGTCAGTAAAGAGAAATTTCGGAGAATTTTGGTGAAATCGTCGGAAGTCTTGAAAATGTCTCTAAATTGGACTTTTTTCCCAAAATTTAAGATTTTTAGTATTCCCAAGTCAATAAATAAAATAAGAATGCACACTTATTTGTAAAATAATATTGTAAATATAAGTTTTAAAGTAATATTATTGTCATAATCACCGTACATATTGATATGGAGAGTAACGTGTTGTCTAGAGTCAGAACTGTATGTTAAACAAGAAGCAAAAGTCATGATAATCACTGTGTTTATAAGAATGAGATGATACGCATAATAACTACTAATCAAAACACACACAGATACCCATTAAAATAAAGAAAGAACAAAAAAATAAAGCTCTTCAATTTAAAACTTGAATTTAACTCTTAATTCTTGTGGCCACCTGATTTGATTTGGATTTAGATCTAGACTATAGAAGATGTTAGAAAATGGGAATGCGGAAGCGTATTAGAGTAAAGAAAATGATAAAGAAATATGGAACAACGAGATTTTAACTTTGATCCCTACTCCCTAAGGAGTGGGATGAAACGACGGGAGAACGCCTAAAAGGGTTGATTCATGCATTGCACTTTCTCACTGGATACAGGGGGTGATGGGCTTTTATAGCCCTCACCGAGTCTCCACATCTCACAACTAGTTGATGTGGGGCTAAATACTTGGATGTGATAAACGGATCCTAGAGTGATCCATTTACCCATCTACAACTCAAGTGACACATAATTGAAATACTCTAACACTCCCCCTCAAGCTGGAGCATGCAATGCTCAGCTTGGACAAATAGAAAGAAATCTCAACTCACAATACAAGACACTACATACAATATCAACTCAATGCACACAACTATCGGCTGCTGTCGAGGACGTTGCTTCTCATGCCATACAGGTGAGGATGACGAAGGGACTGGAATGTGAGTCAAACTGAATCTCATCGTCGGAGAGCATGTGCTCTGTGCTATGCCTGTCAGAGTCATTGCAACTGAAAATGAGTCTCCACTTGGAGAGTTCCGGCCCCCCACAACATATGGACAACTGCTCCACCTCTGAAAAGGACCGAACAAAGAGCATCGCTAAATATCCATTCGCAGATCTCTGAAGATGGGTCTCTCTCATAGGGACTTCAAAGCGGGTTCTCTCTCATAGAAACCTTGAAAGGATCTCGTATTGGAGTTTACGAACACTGGAGAATGGATTCTGAAAGTCTCCTCGTCGGAGAACTGGGTCTCTTCCATACCGACTCAGTGAATGGGATCTCTACTCTGGAGTCCCTATGAAACCACATGAAAACCTTAGCCCGCATGGCATAGGGATTGAGATCTCTACTCTGGAGTCCCTATGGATCATATGAAAACCTTGAACGAAACACAAAAGATGGGGACCCCACACAATGATGGAAAACATGTGCACATAAGAAAAGACCGCATACATGTGCGTGTCTGAAATTGAAGACTCGGAACCAATCTGACATCGAGTCTGAGACCTGATCATCTGTAGAGTCTGGAAATTTTGGCTGGTCTGGAATCTGACATCTGACCTGTGACTCTACACAATACTCCCCCTTTCTCTTATACTGGCTGGAATGACAAACATCGACCAAGTTGGGAGAAGACAACAAAGATGGGGAGAAAACAAAGCCAAATAAGCCATCACAATTTTCTTGGCTTTTCTCAATATTTTAAATCATTTTTTTTGTAATAAGCCATTCATCACCATTTTTTCCTGGCTTTTCATTTTTTTCCTTTTTTTACGTACGGCTTTTCTTTTGTACGTGGCTTCTTCTTCTTTTAAACAAACTAATCCCTTTTTTTAAAAAACATTGTTAGAGGAGGAGCTCTCCACGCGATGAACCCTGCACTCCATGCCGCCCCTGATGGGGATCTGTCATCGAGGGTGGAAGAGGCCGTCGCCATCGACCTGGAAGGATTCGCGCACTGCCATGTCGCCATGGAGGTAGGAGGGTGGAACAACGATGGGGCTCGCGCCTGGGGCATCGATCTGGAAAGGCAATAGGGCTTGCTCCTGGGGCATCGATCATGAGCATCGATTTGACGGGGCATTGCGCCTGGGTAGAACAACGATAAAGCAGGAGGCGGAGGGGAATCGTTGTTGTCGCCAGGAGTAGGGCGAGCGAGATGCGACTCATGGAGGTACGCTGCTGAAGGAATAACGCCGCATGGAATATAGGCTTTCGACGAAACCCTGGACTTGAAGGAGTTGCGTTGCCTCATGTAGGATCCTCCAGAGGGAAGATCAGGGCTCTGCCTACCCTAGACTTGCTGAAAATAGGATTTAAAAAAACCCTAGAAATTGGAACTCAAACATTCTTGAGCAACAGAAATAATCTTCAAACATCAATATTCAAGAACAAGATCTCTAAAAAAATCTCGAATAAAAATAAAGAACTTAAAATCTCCGAGAATCGACCCGCTCTGATACCATGTTAGAAAATAAGAATGCTGAAGCGTATCAGAGTAAAGAAAATAATAAAGAAATATGGAACAACGTGATTTTAATGTGGAACCCTACTTCCTAAGGAGCGGGATGAAACTACGTGAGAACGCCTCAAAGGGCTAATTCATGCATTGCACTTTCTCATTGGATAGATGGGGTGAGGGGCTTTTTATATGGCCCTTACCGAGTCTCCACATCTCACAACTGGTAGATGTGGGACTAAAGACTTGGATGTGGTAAATGGATCCTGGAGTGATCATTTACCCAATTACAACTCAAGTGACGCATAACTCAAATAGTCTAAGGGCACCATCTAACGACACCTGTAGCTCCTTCAATCGGGCAGGCGCTAGTGCCTAGAGGAATGGCTCGGTGATATCGAGGCTGGAGCTTCATGTGGGGCGACATCTCCTCGGGGTTGTTGGATGGCCGCCATCAGGGTGCCATCTAAAGGCACATGTAGCTCCTTCAATTGGATGTGGTGCGATCGGAGCTCCGGCGTTGATGCTAGAGCTCCACTATGCGTCCTCGTGCAATCTGGTGGTTGAGGAAGATCCCAGTAGTTTTGACGTTGAAGCTTTAACGACGGAGAAGGCGCGGAGATGACTGGAAGTTGCCGACGACCAAGCTACGCCGAAGGCTGTGCTATAGAACATACCTCCGGCCAAACTCTGGCCAATTAAGGTGTGTGTACCTGCAATTGTTAGAGTGTAGCCGAGGTGTGTTGTGTGAGTGGGTTGTGAATGAAATGGGGGTCTGTGGAGGTGGAGGAGCGGGGGATTAATGGCTCCTCCGCCTTGAAAGCGGAGAAGGTGGATCGATGTGAAAGGGGGGTCTGGAGAAGGAAAGGTGAAGGTCGCAGTGGTTGACGAGGGTGGCGGATGGGTGCGGAGCTTGTAAGGTGGTTAGGTGACAGTGGGGATTGGTAGTAGGCGGCGGAAGAATTATTAGAAAACAAGAAAAAATGAGGGAAGAGGAGTACTTGGTTGGAGGGAAAATTGGGCAGAGGAGGTGGCTTGTGCTGAGGTTCAGATGAACCTCAGGGTCTTTGCACATCGAGATCAACCGAGCCTCGGAGCTCGATTGGTCGTTGGGCGTCCAATGCACGGCGGCAACGCCATAGGTCGTCACCTAGGAAGAGGTCGTAGTCGCCTCGACTAATCGCCCCTCCACTATCACCGGAGGGGTGAGGGAAGTTGGGCCTTTGCCTGTAAAATGGTAGACAGGGGCAAGGATGGGCGGACGGTGGCTATTTGTAGGTGGCGATGGCAGTTACAGGCGAAGGAGCGGCGGATTTTGAACGGATGGAGTGAAGGTAGGGAGTGATGGTTGGACTTATTGATGAAGGCACAAAGATAGTGGATCGTGGGGGTACGTGGTGGTGGTGTTAATTCAATGCGAGGTTGATTGAGACGGTGGCCAAAATAGGAAGGGGGTGGAGCTGTCGCGAGGTGTAACGTCTTGGCTGGAGGAGGAAGATGGCCGTGGGCCGTTGGATCTAGTGATCCAACGGTCCATGTGGAGGCGGGGGTGGGTGGTTCAAATCAGGTCAAATGATCTAATCAACAGTGGTGTGTGGAGCGCTGAGCGAGTGTTGAGATGGATTCTGGGATGTCATTCAACGGCCATGAAAGAAGGGCAGACGTGGAAGCAGAAGAGGCGTTGGATGCTAAAGCATCCAACGGCTTAGGATGAGGTGGAGGTGGAGGGTTGAGATCTGATCTGGGATTAGATCTGATGGCTGAGAAGAAAGTGTGAATGGAGGGCTAGGATGATGGCGGGGAAGAGGTGATCCAGCGGTTCTGGAGCCAAGCGGGTGGCACAAGGAGATGCGGCTACGTGGTGGCTCCAGAAAGCATCACGTGGCTGCACCAGAATATTCACAAAATGAAAATAAAAGAAAATAAAAAAGAAATAGAAGGGAGTCAAATCAACAAAAAGTCAAAACATGAAAGTTGTAGATCTTGATGATATCTAAAAGTTTCACGTTGACCGAAAAGTCGAAAGAGGTCATTCATACAAAAAGTATTTTTGGTAGTATTTTTAATAGGTAAGAATACTTGATTTTTAAGGGTTTGTTATTTTTTGTATTTTTAATTTCTTTTAAAGACCAAAACAAATATGTACAATATCTAATCTATTTTTAGGGATTTTTAATAAAAGAGGAAAATAAAGAAAATGTTAATAGTAAATACAATAATTAAGGTTAGCTTTTTAGTATTAATTATACATAGGGTTAATAGAAGTTAATAATAATGAATTAATTGTGGTTTTTATTGAATTGTTTAAGCTTGGAGAATAGTAAATGGATTTTAATGTGATGTATCTGAGATTCATCAGTAACCCCATGTAGATTTCTTATCATCCACATCCCCCACGAAATCTTTATCGGAGTATCCTACTACTTCAAGTGATCCAGCTTGATACATCAGTTTCAGATGTATAATCTCTTTCAGATATCGAAGAATCCTCTTCACAGCTTCTTAATGTGCTGGTCCGGGATTACTTTGATATCTACTGACTAGGCTAACTGGATAAGCCAAGTCAGGTCTAGTACACATCATTGCATACTTCAGACTTCCTACCACTTGTGCATATGGAACTTCGAAAGGTTTCTGCCCTTTTCCAGAACATTTACTCTTACGGAGTTTCTTTCCAAGCACAATTGGTGCAAGAGATGAAGTGCTACTGTGTATTCTAAATCTCTTTAATATAATATGCAAATATTTTTCTTGACTTATACTCAATATCCTTGAATTTTTGTCACTTGTAATTTGAATTCTTAGAACATAGGATGCTTCGCCCATGTCCTTCATATCGAATTCATTGCTCAATTTCTCTTTAATTTCATTGAGCATTCCTATGTCATTACCCGCAAGTAGAATGTCATCTACATATAATGACATGATAGTAAACTTGCTCCCACTCTTCATGACATATACACAATTATCCAACTTATTTGCAATAAATCTAAATTGAATAATTTTCTCATGAAACTTGAGATACCATTGCCGTGAAAATTATTTCAAGCCATATAATGACTTTCTTAACTTATAAACCCGTTTCTCCTTACCTTCAACCTGAAACCATCAGGTTGTTGCATATAAATATCATCTCTTAATTCTCCATTAAGAAAGACCGTCTTCACATCCATTTGAAATAATTTCAAATCCATATATGCGACTATAGCTAAGATCATCCGAATCGATGCGGACTTAGCAACCGGAGAGTAGGTTTCTTGGAAGTCTATTCCAACTTATTGAGTATAACCCTTGGCAACTAATCTTGCCTTGTATTTATCAACAACATTGTCAACTTGGTACTTTCTCTTGAATATCCACTTGCATCCTATGGATTGCCGACCTTCTGGCAAATCACATAACTTTCATGCACTGTTTCGCTCAATTGAGTTCAACTCATCCCTCATTGCGGTCGTTCATGATTCTGACTAGTTCGAAGCCATTGCTTCGTTAAAGGATATGAGATCTGTACAATCCGTTACATCCTCGCCTATGGTGTAACACGACGCCTCGCATTTATAGAAATGATTATCTTCCATCCATACGGGTCGTGTTTTGGGTCTTTTGTTACCGATTATACTTGTGGGATGTATGAGTTCACCCACTTCCTCTAAAAGATTATCATTAACCTTATGTTCATTCTCTATATATGGATTATCGGTATCATCTACTAATTCTTGTCTTATCTCCAAGTCGTCTTCATTGTATTGTAGGACAGTCAGAGGATCTGATTCCTTTACTTCCTGCTTCTTTTCTTGATAAATTTCAAGGAAAATTGCATCATGACTTTCGATCAGACCTTTAGTTTCATGGAAGAACATATATCCTTTAGAATGTTCACTATGTCCAATAAATTTGCACTTTAATGTCTTGACGTCTAACTTGTCTCTAAGCTGATTCGGTACCAAGACATATGCAACACATCCCCATTTCCGGATATGACCCAACTCGGGTTTCCTACCATTCCAAATTTCATATGGCGTTGATTCTACGGATTTGGTGGGAATTCGATTCTGTATGTAGTTAGCGGTTAATACTGCTTCTCTCCGAAATCTCTTTGAGAGACCTGAGTGTGACAACATACACTAAACTACATTCATCCGTGTTCTATTTTTTCTTTCATCTACACCATTTTGTTGTGGTGTGTAAGGCATTGTAGTCTGCCTATAAATGCCTACTTGAATGCAGTACTCCTCAAATTCCTTTGAGGTATATTCTCCACCTCTATCAGTCCTAAGTGTCTTAATTGGTTTTCGTAATTTAGTCTCTACTTCTGTCTTGTATCTCTTACATGTTTCAAAGACTTCTGCCTTTCTCTCTAGGGGACAGACAAAAGAGAACTTAGAGTAGCCATCAATGAATATTATGAAGTATTTATTGTTTCTATTTGTACAGACTCTCAATGGTCTACATATATCTGAATTGTTCAAGTCTAACAATTCTGTTGACCGGATTCCCGTCGAGAAATGTTTTCTCGTCATTTTCCAATCAAACAATGTTTACAAGACAATGTCCTTGCACCCGTAATCTTAGGTAGAGGATCATATTTGATCATTTGATCCATTTTGGATTTTCGTGGATGACCCAGTCTCATATGCTATAAATCAAAATCTGATAAATAACACAGAGAGTACTCAGAAGCCATATTCATCAATTCACTAGAACTTATTACAGGAAGACAAAATAGGTCATGCTCAGGTACAAACTTTTCCATGGCATATACCTTCTTATTCTTTCCTACGGATACACACGTCATATAAAATCGAACCTCAAAGTCTTTCTTGAGCAGCACTGGAACAGATGGAGATCATTGATTCTCCTTTCTTCAGCTCCTTGAAATCCACAAGCCCCTCCTTTGTCTTGGCAATGTGGCAGGTTGCACCAAAGTCAATCCACTACCCGTCACAGTTAGTGACCGCAAAATTGCACTCCACGACAGCCGCAAATTCAATTTTCTTCTTGCCTTTGTTTTTAGGCACTTTAGAATTTCCTGGCTTCTTCTCGTTGGGGCAGTTGATCTTGAAATGACCATATTTACCGCAATTGTAGCATGAGCCACGTAGGTATTTCCCACTTTTCCCTTGAAATTTGCCTTGGAGGGTCCTAGTCTTTTCTTTGCGTGTACCACATTTGCTTCTTCTTCTTCTTCCTCCTCAACCTCAAAGATCTCAACTTTCATCTTTGCTTTTAGAGGTCTTCCTCAATTTCCAATTGTGCAGGTAGGTCCGTTACACTCTTGATGTTGCCGTTCATCCTCAAGGATGTGGGAACCATGTTTAATGACGGCGGGAGGCTTCTTAGAATGGTTGTTATCTGCATCCTCTCTGGAATTACACATTCAGCAACTGCTAGATCTTTGACCATCCAGATCATCTTGTTCACGTACTCGAGGACAATTTCAGATTCATTCATTCTACACGAGTTGTACTTGTGTAGAAGAAGCTGGATGCTCACTTCCAACTTGAAGTGATATTTCTCTTTAACCGCACTCCAGAGCTCATACGCTGATTTGCAGGTCTCGAAGACCCAAATCAGATTCAACTCCATATGAGTAAGTATAAAGCTCCTAGCCATATTATATGTTTTCTCCCACTGTTCCCGGGACCTAATTTCTTCCGCAGTTGAATTCTCAGATAATGTAGGAGCATGTTTATCTATAATGAAGTGTATACTATCGACAGATCTTTCTACTCCACAGTTCATAATTAGTACCGCTAAGGTATTCAAATTTTCCCACTTCAGTGGTAATAGTCTTGCTTGTCATTTTTGATCTAATGAAATAAATGTAGGATTGTATGAGATAATGTGAGTTGCAGGAATAAGCAAATATTTATAAAAAAAACTTAACAAAGCAGATGGACAAAGAAAATAACCAGGCACTTAATGAGTATTAAAAAGGAGATGTATATCAAGAATTAAAAAAAAACAATTTCTAATTAAATCAACCAACAAGTTAAAGCCCTTTTTTTAAAATAGTGATACTACCAACAAGCAATAGTTTAAAGTAAATGTAAAAAACAACTATGTTTTAACTATAAAAAACAATCACTTCTCTACAACAACAACAAAGCCTTTTCCCACAATTAAGTATGGTCAACTACATGGATTCTTTGCCTCCATTCAGATCTATCTTGGGTCAATCTTTGGCTTATATCCAAAAAACTAAGATCCCTTCGTATAGTCTCTTTCCAACACTTCTTGGGCCATCCTCGCCCTTTCTTAGTCGGCTAAACATCCCAACAGTCGCATCTCCTAACTGGTGCATCCGCTGATCTTCTTTGCAAATGAGCAAACCATCTTAAGAGGTTTTCTCGCATCTTATTCTCGTTCGGAGCTACACCAACTTTCTTTCTAATTGCATCATTCCGAATCCGATCTTTACGTGTGTGTGTGTGTCCGCACATCCACCTTAGCATTTTCATTTCTTCTACAACCATTCTCTGCACATGTCTGTTGTTGTGGTTCACAGGACAACATTCAGATGCATAGAGAATAGCATGTCTCACGGTTGCTTTGTAAAACTTTCCTTTAATTATTAATATTAAAGGAAAGTTTGATTAATAAACTTTAGATTATTATTTAGATTAATATTAAAAAATTTTATATTAGCAAAAAAGGTTTTAACGTATAATAACATTTTTAAAATTAAAATTCATTTTTTTGTTAAAAAAGATTAAAAAAACTTATTCAATTAATCATATAGTCCAAAGAAAAGTAGACAACACAGACTTAATTAGAAAAACTTGTTTTAGAACTCTTCTTCAATAAACTTTGAAAAATAATCTATACCGATTTTAATCGATTAATTACACTTAGTCGAAGTTTGTCCTTTTACAAAAAAACTTAATTTGTATTATACTAATTTAAAGAAGAGTGTAAACAAAAACTAACAAAAAAACTATTAAAAAAGAACCACGTAACCTCCTTTATTAATCCACAAACAAAAAAACGGATAAAAAAACTCAACATTAATTTTTTTTAAATAGATTAAAGATTTTTTGAAAAAAAACACTGGCCAAGGGTTTTTTTATATCTTGGATGATCTTAATTTCAGAAAAAATGATAGAAAATAACTTTTGTGAGCCTTTTTCAACATTTCCATTGATATCGTCGAATATTAGGATAGTCAGGGACGATCGACTATCCTAATATCAACATTAGTCTGCATCAAGGTTCAACTTTAAGTCCATTCCATTTTAGTTGATCATGGACGAGTTGGCGAGTCATATTTAGGATGAGATACCCTGGTGTATGTTGTTCGTTGATGATATGTGTTGATTGAAGAGACAAAAGATCGAGTAAATGAGAAGTTGGAGGTTTGGAGATATGCCTTAAAGACTAAAACATTTCATAGAAGTAGGGCCAAGACTGATATGGAATGCAAATTTGATGGAAACAATGGTAAAGGAAATGAGGTAAAGATTGGAGACAATAACATTCAGAAGAAAGATTCTTTTAGATACTTCAGATCTATTTTGCAACAAGATGTGGAAATTGATGGAGTTGTTACTCATAGTAAAAATGCAGGTTGGCTAAAGTGGAGAGGAACCTCTATTTTTCTTGTGATAAGAAAATCCCTTTGAAAGTTAAAGGAAAGTATTACAAAGCAGCCGTGAGGCTTGCTATTCTATATGGATCAGAATGTTGGTCTGTCAACCATAGACATGTGGAGAGAATGAAATTAGCAGAATGAAAATGCTAAGGTGGATGTATGGTCATATATGAAAAGATTGGATTCCGAATGATGCGATGCGAAGGAAAGTTGATGTAGCTCTAATAAAGGATAAGATTGGAGAAAACCGCTTAAGATGATTTGGCTATTAGCAAAGGAGGTCAGTTGATGCAACCATTACAAGATGTGAGATTTGGGATGTTGAGTCGGTTAAGAAAGGACGTGGATGGCCAAAAAAGTGTTGGAATGAGGCAATCCGATGGGATCTTAGTTATTTGGATTTAAGGCCGAGATGACCCACAACATATCAATGGAGGCAAAAAAATCCGTGTAGCCGATCCTACTTTATTGTGAGAAAAGGCTTTGTTGTAGATTTTTCGAATATGAACTCGACTTAAACTTTAGACGAATATTCCAACTTGAATTCACATTCGATTTTCACTTTGAGTTTCGTGTATTTAAAATCCATTCATTTTTTTCAAATTTGCATTCGTAATTTATTTAAAGTTTATATAAATTGGGATACCCAAAAGAAGAACTCCAAGGTAAAGGTAAATATAAAAAGGGGCGTGATAAAAAAATGTGATATTATGGGACTTGGATTTTACCATTGTAACACTTTCAGAAATCCCATAATATTTTCATGAAAGTGATAAAGATGGCCTTACAGATATGATGTATGCAATTCGTAAATTATATAAATAATGTTTACTAGCCATAAGTCATTATCCTTATGTATAGTTATGATCATCAAATCTTTGAAGGAATGTCAAGGATGTTATGGTAATTACAATAATTATGACTTTTTTAGCCAATTAAACAGAATCTATTAAAACCTTGAATAACATGGATCATATATGTAAGGTTAGTTTTATCTTTTTCATGTACAATGTCATTGGAAAACTATTACAATGTTGAAATCCAAGTCCAAAAAATTCAAATTTTTATTAGATCATTTTTTATATTTTATATAATAAAATAGTTTATGTAAATAATGCTGTAATCTCTATATTTATTTTATAATTCTATTTTTGAATATAAAAATAAATTAAGTAAAAAACTTCAACAAATAATATAGGGATTTTTACACCTGTGCCCTTTTTAGATTCTGCGATATTTAAGCCCTCCCTTTTTTGCAATATCAGTTGTGCACTTACCTTCTTGCACCATTATCACTTGTGACTTTCCGTTGCTTTAGCTGTCAATGGGTTGAATCAAACCATAGTTTATTGAAATCAGTATATGGCTAAGGATTTTTCTAACATTTGTGCCCCTTTGTACAACTGCCACCTCTAGTACATGGAGAACATGAACTCCATGGTTGTTGTTGCTTCTGTGGGAGCAATGGTTAAATGGATCAGAAATGCCAATTTGGTCTTAAATGCATCACTGGAGACGTGCACGAGAGATCGTTGATGGCTTCCATTGGCCAATAGTGATGTCTCCTATTTCTAATAAAGAAATATAATATATTAGTAGGACATCAACTTCCTGAAGCTTACGTCCTGCAATGTTCCCATTGATGTCCTCTACGACTCGTTGAAGATGCCGACACCCTTGTTTGGTCCATTTGCATCGCCAACAAGGTCGACATATGCGTCCATATCTTTCCCCACAGCAAGATATGTTCTTGTGTTAGCTTCGGAAGGTCTAGGTTCAGACAGTATCACTGGGCATTAAGATTGTTGTGCTCGACAGAGAGCACAGTGATGTGTCAGAGGGAGATAAGATCGACGAAGGTCGCGCCAGAGAAAGTGTTCTCAACAAGGTCGAGTTGTGTGAGGGAGCATGGAGATACGAGGGGGAGAGGTCACCAAAAAGGCAGTTGCGGCAGAGGTTTCGGAGGGTCCAGTGTGCACCACATCTGCGACATCGATCATCGCATGTGCCACAACTCCCCTTCCCTGCTCTTTATGTAGTCCTTCACACACGAGCCACCTCAGCTACCTCGATGGTGGTTGTCGTCCCAAACCCACTAGAAGAAGGTCTTATGCTGGATGGAACCTTCGAAGAGAAGGTGCCACGGTAGCTGGCATTATGCTCGATAATGAAGGGATCGAGCTCACCCTCGTTGACGTAGTTGAACTGGTCCTTGGATGGGACCATCTTTAAATAAAAAATTTATAACCTCACCCTTGTTGGCGGAGGTGTTGGAGACCATGGGATGGGATGAGCTACTGTAGTGGCTCTTGAGTCTTGATTGTGAAGGTGGGTATATGTAGGAAGAAGAAGAAATAAGATAAGGAGGAAGGACAAAAAAAACCATACATCTATACCCTTGATTTCTTTTGAATTACCCTAGTAAGCAAAAGTTAGCATCTATTTGGGATATGGTTGGACATCAACTAACTCGAGGGGCACAAGTGATAACAGTGCAAGAAGGTAGGGGCTCAACTGATATTGCAAAAAAGGAAGGGGACACAGCTGATATTGCAGATCTAAGATGTAAAAAATCTAATAATATATAATGCATAAGAATGGCTAATTTTTATAGTTATGTCTTTTCCAATGGAAATTTGTTCTTTTTCTGCAATGAAAGAAATACATAAAGAAAAACAATTATAAGAGGCCAATTAAAGAGAATATCATTGACAAAAAAATTGAACATAGTATGATTACCATTACATGTTGAAGGAAGACAAGGCCAAGCTCCTATAGAAAAATTATATAAACTAATCATATTATTTGAAACAATTATAATAGCAACAAATACATTAGCATAATACAACCACTACATGCATCGTAATGATAATTGATATCTGAAAAGTAAAAACTAAATCCATGCATCACACATGAGTTTCAATATAGAAAGGAACAACCTACATTATGATGAGAAGAGCTTGTATATTTCTTTCAAGATGATCAGTATCATCTCGACAATGATAGAAACCGTTCTGGATTGTCATGCAAGGGTAACAAACACCACACACACACAGACATACACACACACATATATGGATATTAGACGTTATGCTCGTGTAAGGAGAGGGAATACCACTATTTTCCTTACGATTGATAAGTTT
The DNA here is from genome assembly GCA_037367405.1 of Ottelia alismoides. Lineage (NCBI taxonomy): Eukaryota > Viridiplantae > Streptophyta > Magnoliopsida > Alismatales > Hydrocharitaceae > Ottelia > Ottelia alismoides. Next base: position 952,928 of record JAZKJV010001362.1, on the reverse strand, counting down.
TCGGTAAAGAATGAAAAATGGAAGGGAAAAGGTTGGGTCAGGGAATGCAATAACAAAAAAATAAATGTGGAGTAAGGATTTGTTATAAAAATCTTAGTCACATGTTTTTCCCACTAGATTTTCTTATATATATTGTACTGTATTTTTTTTATATCAGATCTTCATTTTTTTAACTATTAGATTGTGTGTTTGTGTATGTCTGTAATGTAGGTTGCGTGAATTTCACACACATGTATATGTGTATACACACACATGTATATCGAGTTAAATTGAATTATTTCAATTGAATTTATATTAATTTAGATTCAATTTGTTTGAGAATCGAATCAACAAGTCAAATACTCCGTTTTGTTTTATTCCTAATAAAAAAACTTTTAGATATTTATCGAAAAATCCTAGTCAAATTCGAATAATTCAATTCTTTTAGCACCCATAGTCTTGTGTGATGGAGCATAGGCGATGAGGTTGGTGCTCGATCTGGGCGATGGCGCTCAGACAATGAGCATGGCATTAAAAGGTTATCCTCTAGGCCTCGAGGTAAAGAGAAGTTTTTTAGCCTTGTGACATGCGCCTCAAATGGTCGAGGCAGGCTCGAGGCGGTGAGATGAGGTGGGACATGCATCTCAGATGCAACCATTCTTTTCTACTATTTTTCCTCTTCCACCTAAAAACTTACAATTGGTTTTAGGTCGGTTGATGTACCCGTTAGGAGATGCGAGTCTTAGGATGTTGTGCTGGCTAAGAGAGAGCGAGGAAGACCCAAAAAGTGTTGGAGTGAGACTATACGAAGGGATCTTAGTTTTTTTGGATCTAAGCCCGTAATTGACCCAAGATAGATCTGAATGGAGGCAAAGAATCCATGTGCCTGACCCTACTTAATAAGAAAAAAGGCTTTATTGTTGTTGTTGCACCTAAAACCTTACAATTACCTTATGTCTTTTACAAAATTACCAATTGGGAATATTGTTGAATTCAATGCAGAGATTGCCTGACATGCTCAAACCAAAGATAATAAATGCATACAACAACAACAACAAAGCCTTTTCCCACAATTAAGTAGGGTCGGCTACATGGATTCTTCGCCTCCATTCAGATCTATCTTGGGTCAATCTCGGACTTATATCCAAAAAACTAAGATCCCTACGTATAGTCTCTTTCCAACACTTCTTGGGCCGTCCTCTCCCTCTCTTAGCCGGCTCAACATCCCAACACTCGTATCTCCTAACCGGTGCATCAGTTGACCTTCTTTGCAAATGACCAAACCATCTTAAGCGGTTTTCTCGCACCTTATCCTCGATCGGAGCTACACCAACTTTCTTTCTGATTGCATCATTCCGAATCCGATCTTTACGTGTATGTCCACACATCCATCTTAGCATTTTCATTTCTGCTACATCCATTCTCTGCACATGTCTATGGTTCACAGGCCAACATTCAGAACCATAAAGCATAGCAGGTCTCACGGCTGCTTTGTAAAACTTTCCTTTAATTTTTAAAGGAATTTTCTTATCACAGAGAACAGCGGAGGCTCCTCTCCACTTTAGCCAGCCCGTATTTATTCTATTAGTAACATCTCCATCAATTTCCCCATCATGTTGCAAAATAGATCCCGGATATCTAAAAGAAACTCTCTTCTGAATGTTATCGTCACCAATCTTCACCTCGATTCCTACACCATTGCTTTCATCAAAGGTGCATTCCATATATTCCGTCTTAGTCCTACTTATACGAAAACCTTTAGTCTCCAATGCATGTCTCCAAACCTCAAGCTTCTCATTTACTCCATCTCTAGTCTCGTCAATCAACACAATATCATCAGCAAATAACATACACCAAGGTAACTCGTCCTGAATGTGACTTGTCAACTCGTCCATAATCAAAGTAAAAAGAAATGGACTCAAAGCTGAACCTTGATGTAAACCAATGTTGATATCAAAATAGTCAGTCTTCCCCGTCGGGGTCCTTACACAAGATAAAGCCCTATCATACATATCCTTTATGAGATTAATGTATAGGACATGTACTTGTCTCTTCTCCAAAACTCTCCACAGTATCTCTCGTGGGACGGAATCATAAGCCTTCTCCAAATCAACAAAGATCATATGGAGATTCTTCCTTTTAGCTCTATAAATCTCCATTGTTCTCCTCAGCAAATGGATGGTTTCAATAGTTGAGCGACCTGGCATGAATCCGAATTGGTTTTCTTTTACTTGGGAAACTTGCCTCAACCTTCTTTCGATCACACGTTCCCAAATCGTCGGGGTCCTTACATAAGTTAATTTTTTTTGGAGATGATTTCATTTATAGTATCTAATAAATATGTAACAATAAATACATAACTTGTATTATCTTAGCACAATTTAGTTGGTAGATTGCGGGAAAGGAGATACCTTGGATGGTATGTTGATGGGTCCTAGAGAGTAGGGGATTAAGATTGTTGTATTGTAACAAACAATCATCTTTGCGCATATATGTGGCTTTTTGTGCATAAAACTGCAAGAACGTTTGATACAACTAACAAATGAAGCTATTTATAAAATAATAGATTTGAGTGCCAATTTATTAGCTTATTACAAATATCAAATATGATATATAAGATGATAATGGAAAAGCTAATTGTTGAAAAATAAACTTTAAGATATTCACTTAGCCACATCGTTGACCATACAAGTTAAATTTTAAAAGTCGAGGAAAGCAATGAATAATTTCACTTGATAGAGTTTAATAGTCATATAAAATCTCCCAGGTATAATGTATCCAAACCTATATTCCCTTCGACATTGAAGAGTTACACTAAAAATCATTTATTTACTTCAAATTTATAGAGATTTGTATATAACACATTTTCTTAATATTATATAATTTTTTAACTAAATTGCAAATTCCTCGATCACCTTGAGGCAACGGCCTCACCTCGATTCCAAGGAAGCTGCTTCGTTCGGCCTTCCATTTCTTAGAACCTTGACGATGAGCATGGTGACCAACCTGGTTAATGGTGCTAGTGCAGAGAGTGTGGTGCTCGAGTGATGGTGGATGGGTGAGGAGTCAGATGCTCAAATCTGGTTAATGGTGCTCATGTAATGGTGATCGATGTTGCTACTTGGGTGAAGTTGCTTGGCTTGGGCAATGATACTTCATCAACACTAGGCTCTTGATTGGAAAGATGCGCCAGTGAGAAGGGATGCATGATTCATTATGCTAGGGTGATCAGGCTTTGCATGCCTGGTGAACAACGGGGCTCAAAGAGTCAAAGGGAGTTATCATCCCATGCCCTGTCGGAGTTAGGGTTTTCGTAGAAAGGGTTGGAGGGGTTATTTGGGTTGGGGGGGGGGGGTACATGGCTGATTTAGGATCGTTGCCTCGATATCCTATCAGATAATAAGCAATATGTTTTATTATGAGTCCTTTGATTAGAGATGGAGAGTTCAGGTGAAAAATTTAGAATGACCTTGGGGGGGGATTTGTGAGAGAGCAAAGAAATATAAGTTGTTAGAATCAAACGTGCAAAGTGCACACAAAGGTGGAGACATGGATTTACGTGGAAAACCGTACAAAAGGGAAAATCAACAGGGACTCGCAATCCCTAACTTCCCATACTAGAGATTAGAGCTCTCTTCACTAACATAAAATTTCAATGAGGGGGATGAGTACAATTCTATAGAGAAGGTTGGGTAAACAATCCCTTATCCAAAGGTCCTTTTGCACATATAAGCATGATAACTTAACACTCAACCTCTTGTTAGGCATACATGTCAACCCTGCCCAACTTGCCTACATTCAATTCAAATTATATGAAGACAACCCCCTTTCTGAAGAGATCAACAACCTGATCGGTAGACTTTAGTTAAGGATATGTATTAAAGATTGACGGGAAAGGGGGTTGTCAATACCTACCCTTTCCTGCATCATCAAGAAGTTTACCATCCTTTTTATTCAGTTCATGATTTGCCTTAATAGAATTAATAGCAAGTTTGCACCCCAATACGTCGCAATCCTTCAATACGTCCAGAGCGTATTTCCGTTAACTTAGACTCATAGCTCATGGAGATTGAGCCATCTCAATACCTAGGAAGTATTTTAATTTCCCCAAGTCCTTTAGTTCAAATTCAGTTGCAAGCGTTTTCTTTATCTTGGAAAGTTCCCCTTTGTCATTACCTACTTGTAAGGATCATGTCAGTGACATACACTAAAAAAGGATATTTTTTCGCCATTCCTTCTTACGTTTTCATTCATTTGGGTATATCCATTCCTAATCATGACCACATAGAGACGTTCAAACCAAGCTCTTGGTGACTACTTTAGTCCCTAAAAATATTTATTTTGTGCACTTGTTATCCTTCTTGACATGTCACATTCAGGATGAGTTACTTTCGTGTATGTTATTTGCTGATGATATTGTGTTGATTGACGAGACTAGAAATGGAGTAAATGAGAAGCTTGAGGTTTGGTGACATGCATTGGAAACTAAAGGTTTTCGTATAAGTGGGGCTAAGACGGAATATATGGAATGCACCTTTGATGGAAGCAATGGTGAAGGAATCGAGGTGAAGATTGGTGACGATAACATTCAGAAGAGAGATTCTTTTAGATATCTGGGATATCGAGGAATCGAGGAAAGAGACTATACGAAGGGATCTTAGTTTTTTGGATATAAGTTCGAGATTGACCCAAGACAGATCTGAATGGAGGCGAAGAATCCATGTAGCCGACCCTACTTAATTGTGGGAAAAAGGCTTTGTTGTTGTTGTTGTTAATCGTTTCTTCCTTCACAACATTGATCCATTTCAGATTTTTTTGGGTTTATCACTATTTACGGGAACATGATGAGCATCAAGAGGTAATAACACATTTATATCTAGAACTCATCTGGATTTTAGCGACGTCTTCCGTTGGATAACGAGTAGATGCTCGAACAGTTCTAATAGATTTTTTATAGCAATAGGACGATCATCCGGTAAGCGTTTGGTATTGTCAGAATCAATATCAGGAGGGAGAGGAACACTTGCAGGTTTTCAGGGCCAAGATCACCCGTGGAAAGGTTAATATCATGGCCAGAGGAAAGGTTGACATCATGGTCATGGGAAAGGTTGACATCATGGTTCGTTATCATCTCTTCTTCGGCCTCCACTACTTTATCTGATTCATTTCATTTGCTATAAGTTTTATCCAAATTTGCTTATATCCTTGTTGTCTTTGTCTCTATCTTGCTTGTTGCCCTCCTTCACATGGATTGTCTCTTGTATGTCACCAATAAAGTAAATCCATTTTCATTTTTCCTAACATCTATATTCACAGACTTAACCCAAGGAAGTTCTTAGAGATGTAGGACTTAGTCTAAAAAAAGTGATATTCTTACTCAGATGAAGACAACATGTCACATGGTCATAACATTTATATCCCTTTTGGAGTCTAGAATAACCAAGAAAGTTGCACTTTGTGGTCCTTGGATCCAACTTTGCCAACTTGATCCAGAGTTGTGAAGAAAGCAGCCGCATCCAAAAATACGTGGATCCAAATTGAAGGAAGCCAAAAATACGTGGGTCCAAATTGAAGGAAGATGTATCCGGATGGATGACAGAGAAAGGAGTTTTCTTTCCAATTACGACAGAAGGTGTCCTATTGATTAGATAAGCAGCAGTCAAGATGATCCCAAAAAATTCTTTAGCATATGTTGTTGGAGTAGAAGTGCTCGTGACATTCAGTAGATGACGGTTTTTCCTTTCAGCAATCTCATTCTGTTGTGGCGTGTAACTACATGAAGTTTCATAAGTGATACCCTTCTCATCAAGAAAAGCGCATAGAGAACCTTCCATATGCTCCTTGGCATTATCAGTCCTGAGCGTTCTTACTCTTGTTGTGTACCGAGTGCTTATCATATTTATGAAGTTCTTTACAGCAGCATGAACCTCACTTCTATGTTTTAAAAGGCATGCTTAAGTATTCCGTGAAAAGTTGTTAATGAAAGTAATATAGTACATATGGCCATCCATATGCTTGACACTTGACAGACCCCAGACATCAGAATGCACTAACTCAAATGCATAAGTAGATTTACCATTAGATGCATGAAACACAGTGTGTGTTTGCTTTGCAAATTGGCAAACCTCATTGTAAATTATCCTCAGACAATCTAGAGAAAACCTTATGCATCAACTTATGTAAAAATGGCAGAGTCTTCTTCCACTTTAAGTAGGGTCGGCTACATGGATTCTTGCTCAAATCTATGTTGAAAGATCCGACTATTATTTTATGCTGGTTCTAATACAACCCCTACGAGGGTGGATTTGAACCATGGTCTTTTGGGTGGTAGATACATTGCAATACTGTCAGATAAGCACCAACTTATGTAAAAAGAAAAATTGATATGATCAAGATGTTCATACCATTTTCGTACTGAAGTGGAGTTGTTCTTTTCAAGGCGAGCTTTCATCACAGAGGTAAGGGCTTGCCCCACTCAAGCTGGAAGGCACACAAATTGTGATAAAAAAATCAACCTACAATTCAATTCTTTAGTAATCTTACTGATTGAGAAAAGATTTATTGGAAAATCAAGGTCGTGAAGTGCATCGGTAAGGAGGAAGCAATCGACAATAGAAATCATTCCTTTTCCAGCAATATTAGCGGGAGACCTATCTGCAACTGTAACTTTCTCTCTCGTACACGATAACTTATAATCATGAAACATATTAGGATCACATGTCATGTGATCGAATACATCATTGTCGATAATCCACTTAAATTTGGTAGAGCAAGAATTGTCAGTTCTCCTTGTATTAAAAGTTGAACTACCATTTGTCGACTACAAAGAGATATTTCCTTTCGTAAATGAATCATTCAAGAAGGATTGTAACTCCATGATGGTATCCTTTGCCAAGTCAGGTTCTCTGGATGCTCCGAGTTTCAGAGTGTCACTCACCAGCAAATTTGTACTTAGACTTTGACTATCTCTCACAGACATTTAATCAGACACAATCCTATATGACCTCAGGAGCTTCAACCTAAATCACAACAATTATCCAAAGCGATAGAGACAACCACATGCTTCGACAAAACGAGAAAAACACAACCCTCACTCTTCCTAAACTCCTTGGAGTGGCTGTGGTCTAGAACATAACAATGACCGTCTTTGTCTAGAGAAAAAACATGCACAGTTGCTGCCCAGAACACAAGAGCAACCAAGGGAGGTAGAATCCCTTGCATACAATAGAAGCAACGACAACAAGCATGGGATTCACCACATCCTTAGAGGCAAAACTAGAGCACACCACGGAGGTTTGTCCCCTTGTAAAAACCACCAAACAAATGGCTTCAAACTTCAGTTTCGACGAGCATGATTCTTCCAGAGCAAGGGCTTCAGATTGGCGTGAAAACCCAACTCCGGCACATCAGCTTCTGCGTTGTAGATGCCCAAATGGAGATCTCAACGAGGCTCTGATACCATATTAAAATCAAACAAGCAGAGCACATACAAAGATGGAGATAAGGATTTATGCGGAAAATCCTATAGAGAGGGAAAAACTACAAGGGCACACAATTCCTAATCTCCCTCACTAGAGATTTGGGCTCTCTTCACCAACAAAATTCCAATGAGGGATGGGTACAATAGAAGGGTGGATAAACGATCCCTCATCCAAAGATCTGTTTATCATAAGCATGATAACTTAAGACAAGTAAATCCCACAAGTAGTTTGATGAAAAGCAGAAAATAACCAAATCTTCCGACAGCTTTGATAAACTTGTTTGTCGGCCTTAAACTTTTGGTGTCTACCAGAAAAAAGAAGTATCATTTGGATTCTTGTTGTGTACAACAGTTTTTCCACCGCAAGAGGGATACATATTACCTAGATGTATCTTTGATTCCTTGGAAATTGCCAGGCTTGCATTTTGAGATTATTGCCTCTAGTAGAAGACCCAGAGAACTTTTTTTTGAAGCAACAAAGCACATTTTTTCATGATGACAAAATTCATTGCAGGACTGTTCAATTCCCAAACAATATGTCATCTTCCATGGATATTTAGCAAACAATTTAGAATGCAATTTTTTTATGCTCAACACTAGATTGATCCCAGTAAATGTCATTCTACGGATTTGGTTGGATGTGCACTGTGCCATTGACAAACAATGAAAGCTTTTAGTGGCTTTGCTTAATTTGTCTAGTGGAACTAATCCTGTAGACTTTTTGTTTTTCCCCTTGGTGATTAAGCATGATGTTTCCTTTCAAGCAAGTCCCAGTAAGGGAAATCTTTCTTTGATTTAGGTGCTCAATAATCCAACTTTTATAAGATGGGCAAAAATCAAGTTTCTAATAGAACTTGGACTATTGAATTGTGCAACATGCAAAAGGTTTCAAATATTCTTTCTATACTTTTTTTTTCGGTTTTTATAAAAGCTATCTGATAGATCCATTACAGTATGTATGTCAACAAACAGATTTTATATCAACTTATTCCATGCTATCTCGAAATTCTAAGCTGTCATCTCTTCTGCATAGCTGTCTTTTCCTAGGGAGTTGTACTTCAGCATAATAATCAGAAATCATAATCTTATGTAAATTGGCATCAAAAGAGAGTATCAGAAAGCAGAATGAGAATAAACAGTATGAGACCTGGCACCTTTGAGTAGTGTGATGAGTAAATTGAGATTTTAAGATGTCAGAATCAGATCTCGATCAAATGTTGCTATATATCACTTCAGGAACTTGTAACATTGGATGCCCAACTCAAGTGGATTTGAGATTACGTTAGACATTTAACGGGTGTGAAGCAGTTGAGGGTGTAATCCTGATAGGGATGAAAGGTGCTTGAACTGGAGGAGCTGGTTGAAGAAATGTAGGCACTACATATAAAGGAAACTCCTCACTAGGAATAGGTAACAATTAAGGGCAACTCCTCAATCACTCTCTAGACTAAAATAAGAAAGAACATCATCAAAAATAACTAAGACCTAGACGAGTTCTCCTCATACTACGGTCATTTTCAGTCTCTTTTGATCCCAAAAAGCCCTTTGGAAGGGCACTTAACTAAAAAATATATAAGATAAATCTGAAGGATTTCTCCTTTACAATCGGCCAACAAAACGAGTTGTCGAAAGAGATCATGATGTTGTCCGGAATCTTTAGTCACTATTATTGACCTAGATGTTGGCCAATTGATGTTTCTAAATATAGGGGCCTCCCAAATCTATGGTAAAAGACCAATCAGCTCTAGGAGTTTCTTTTGGTAAGTGACAAATGTTGGCAGCGCTATTGACCCATCAAATTCACTAACTTGCAATGCATAGCCAGGAGCAAGTGGCCAAGTGCGATCTTGTCAACCTTTTCTCTATATGACGGAGGCAAGGACCTTTTGTCTTGCCTAAATTGTGATGGAAGAGGGAGAGCATCTGTGGAGGTTGTTGTCCTTCAACAGAATTGCTTCTGTAAGCAGTCTTTAGTTGGCGATATCTCTGGCTTGGATTGCAGAGGTGGGACATTGATGGAGACGGGCCTTATTCTTTCAGTGGGAGTCCAAGTCGTGACTGTTGTCCCTTTGTGGCCATTTTGATAACGAGAATTTAAGAACAACTTGTCCTCATTCCTTTGTAACAAGAATGTGACCCGGAAAATTCAGGCAGATATCACCGTATATCAACATAGTTTGAATCTCGTGATTCTTCTGACTAGATAATATGGACAACCATTATGTTTATTCAAATTAGAGGTTTATAACGTTACATGGGCTCTGATTTAATTGTATCTACTGTCATTTGAATTGTCTAAGCATTTTTCCTGGATGACTAGAACTTGAGCAGTTCTGTTTCACAGAAAAATTGTTGGTAACTTTGCAGAATTGTGATTGTTTCAGAAACTGATAGAATTGATCCTCGGTTCATGGCTATCTTGAAACTAATTAAGTTTGTGCAGTTCAGCTAAATTTTTTGTGTTGTACGTAAGGCATGCGTCTGCAAAAAAAGATCGTTGTGGTAATAGCTGATGTTCTAGTGAGTCCATGGTGCGATAAATTTTATTCTTGGTATATACTTAATGAGTGATGTTTTTTTTACTTGTACAAATTTCTATTTTTCCATCACTAGCTGTTTAATTAGCTTATATATATTTTGAAGCGAAGTTAAGCAGCTGAAAAATGCGGTCATGAATTTATAATTTGTTGGATCTCTTATTGAAACTTTTCTGCTATCTATCTAGTATAATTACCGTCAAATAACTCAATCTTCAAGTCCACGATGATGATGCACAATGCCTAAAACGACATGAAGTAAATTATAACACAGTGATCTGATGAGGATGGTTTTTCTGCTTCCAACTATTATTTACTTTTGAAGTTTTATTTGCAGGCTGAAAGTGCTATTGCGGCTCTTAATTGCAGTGGTGTCGTTCTAGGATCTTTGCCTATAAGGTCTGTTAACTTGATACTTCTTGAGTAGTAATTTTCAAGTGAATGTATGTCAAAAGTAAAGTGTTACTCACTCTTTATGTGAGTCTCACATTTTCCTCTGATTCTCTCTGACTCTTTAGGGTTAGTCCGTCGAAGACCCCAGTGCGTCCTCGTCCGCCTCGTCCATCTTCACATTGAAATCATTTATGGATTCAGAGCAGACAGTCGGCAACCTTCTATATATACATGTACACAGATGCATTAAGGTATATCCCTCGGGGTTTACAGGTGCTTTTGTTTGAGTTTTTTTTTCAACCACAGTTTAGGCAGCAGACTTTGATCGGATCGTGGTCAATAGTCTCTTCTTCCATAGCTTGTAGAGATAGTCGAACTTCGAGGTTTTAAGCTTATCCATCTTATAGCTTCTGTCAATGCTAGACCGTGAGACCTTATGTTCAACACTTTACGAGGCCTTGAAACTGAGCGTTTGTTCTAATCGGAAGGCACTTGTCATATTCTCTCTTATGATGAAGTTAACATCATTTTTCTAGTGTGGATGTTTGACTTGTCCTATTCTCTAAGTAATCAGTTTATTTGCTTTTACAAATATAATATCCATGTTTGTAACTACACAGCGAACAACACCCTTGGACTATCTTCCATTCCTCGACAAATATAAATCATGCTCTTTTCAAAGGATTATGTAGAGAGATTTCCATTGGTTATAATTTCGAATCGTCGTTTGAAACTTGATTTGGTTTTGTGAGTTCATTTTTCTCTCAGTTTGAGCTTGCTGTGCTACGTAAAGGAAGTCTGGTGATTCACTGATTTGCTTTGAGTAATTCACCTGATTTCATGGATGGCGAACGAGCCTCAACTCGAGGCTTTACGTGTTCTCTCGATTCTTTTTCCCTGCTTTGAAGGAGTGTTGGCAGCCATTTCAACAACGTTGGTTGGCTTTAATTGGAATCAACTTAAGAGAGATGTTGGACATCTGCAATGAAAAAGAGATTTGGGGAAAAGTTTAGGAATGGTATTACAAAAAGGTTCTATTCCATCATCTTATTTTTGTGAAGGAGAGCAGCAAAATTTAACTCTGCTGAGGACCAAAAGGTGCAGAACTGGGTAATTTTGCAGGGGCAGATGTGCAATTATAAATTACGCAGTCCCCGACATTTTGTTGGAGGATATATTCTGATTCTTTTTGTGGGTTTTAAGTACTGGAACAGAATAGTCGACTCTGCTGCCCGAGGAGACTACCAAAGGTGGAAGAAAGACAAAATGGAAAAATCACTGATCAAAATAAAAGAAATAGTAAAGAGTCCGCTTAAAGATGAGCGTGTCTAAAGTCAGGGTTCATCATCGGTTGAGCTACGTCTAGATGGGCTTTTACCGGAGTTCTGGTATTGTCCTCTTTGGTGAAAGATGTGTGGAATGTGATACATTCTCCTTTGATGTCTGTGTTGAATTGCAAGCTGAAGGAGAAGTGGAAATGAACGTGATGGCAATAGGGTATATGAGTACCGACTGCGTTGAGGATATCTGAGTTCAAACGGATGCTTGCTTTGATGTCGTGTCCGGGCAGATTTCGCAGGAGTTTTGGTGCTGATGAGCTTGCGAGTTTGTTTGCTGAGTAGGATTTCCGATTGGTGGGCTGAGCGAGGGGAGCAGTTTGCACCTGATACTGAATTGACAAGCAAACAATGTGATGGCAATAAATATTAATTCCATGATCCCATAGAGATGATAAATTCCTTTCGTAGATATTCAATGGTTTGAGTTACATCGTAATGATGCGGAATTGGATCAGTATCATGAATAACAATTGGGCGATTGAAGACTTTGAAGTAACAATACCAGTTTGATATTTTTCAAAATTTTGCTTAGAAAAAACAACTTCCATGTAAAGCGATTGGGGAGCTTCACAAGGCACTGAGTTGTGAGGACGTGCTTTAGTAAATGATTGTTGTCCACAGATTTAAAGACCTCCAATCAAGGTATTTGGAGAATCCAAACGAAGCTAATTACACTTCGAAGAAGAACATTCTGATTAAATCCTTACAACCTTAAATGGATTGTCAGCCTCGAAATTCCATATTCATAAGAAAAAAAGGTACGAAGAACCATACATTGAAGCAGCATTATAAAATGAAAGACTTAACAATCTCTACGAGGATCAATCTAGAAAAAAACACTAGAGTTCCCAACAAAGAGAATGGTGGTGACTTTAGAAGAATACATGGGAGAAGTGACAATAAGGGATGGTTATACGCTACCACTCTCTATTCAGCATAGGGGATGATTATACAATATTAGTAATGATGCTTGGGTACAATATTCCTTATGATTGTACAATATTCATAATGACATGGGTCCATTACAGAATCCCTTCTGGTACAACGTTACCCGCACCCTCTTCCCTTAGATATGTTAAGCTCTGCTTGCTCTCTCAGATTTAACATGTGAAGACCGATTAGCGATGTACATGTATCTAATTGTATTTTGTTCACATGTGTTTCCTTGTAACTTAGCATTAAAGCTGAAGTTGTGATACAAATAAGCCCTTGAGGCAACCGCACATTGTACTTCAATTATATTCGTGAGAATGCAATAAGAGAGTTTGATGCGACTAAGTGAAGTAGAAACATTGTTGAACTACTATAAATCATATCTTGTATGATCATGCATGTTTCTCTTGTTTGATTGATTTCTTGATGTGCTTTACTTGACTGGATCCATTTCCAATACCATTCTCCTCATCCTCCTCCTTGTTGAACATTCTCCTCTTCACCTTTCGCCTCGGCACCCCACATGCATCATAGCCTCCCACACTATCTCGTATGCACATGCCTACACATAAGAATGCTCATGTACAAGTACAAATGTGTACTGGGGAAACAAACAAGGGATCCCACAAAAGTAGGAGCATGTTACAACCTAGATTAATGACAAAGATGAGTACCACAAGAACAACCAGAATAAACAAATCCAATCACAAAAATAAATCACAATATGCATACATAGATTTAAAATGGAAACCCCAAAATGATGGGGTAGAAAATCATGTGGCCAACGTGACCCAAACCCTACCAACTATAATCAGCGATAAAATCGTTAAGCCAAATCTTTCTAGCTGGTATATGAGCCAAGTAATCACGACTAAAGAATATATAAGGTGGAATGAAGAGATTTTATCGAGCAAAGAGAATTGTATCCAATGCTCTCCCAAACAAAGAATCCACACTTGCTCCTTATAGCCTCTACTGCACGCTCGAACTCGATATGTTGTCCAACCAATAACCAATAGAGGAAGAAGAGGGCTAAAGATCTTCCTCACAACCCACACATGATGGAAGGTGTGGAGTTAGGGCACATAAAGGATGTTGCCGTCGTTTTCTTTTGTTCTCTCCATTCTCAGTGTCTTGGGATCTTCCGACTGTAGAAAAAGATGGAAAAATAATCTCAATGTTCGAAGTGGATACTTGCCACCCACCACCATGCTAGGAACTGATGGCAGGTGCACCTTGTAACTCTCACCAAGCTAAAAAACATGTACTAGATAGAACAAATGCAACACTACCATCTTCTACCAACAATCTCCCTCTCCAACCCATGAGAGAGATCACCTGCAATAGAATCAACAAGGTGAGATATGATCCAATACTTCAAGGGAGCGACGTGCTTCTAACTATCTAAGTGGAAACAACTTGGTCATCATGTATGCACTATTGTCTTATGTGTGCATCTTGTTGTGAATCGGTTGTTTTCTTCCAATGCATTGCTTATCTAGTGATACCTCACATCAATGTGCTTCGAACTTGCATGTAATGTGGAATTCTTGCCAAGGCGATAAGACTTTGGTTGTCACAGTAAAACACATACTTGTCTTGATCAAACCCTAATTCTTGCATGAACTTCTTCATCTACACCAACTCCTTGCAAGCCTATGTAGCTGCAATAAACTCAAATTCCATAGTAGATAAAACTCCACACTTTTGAAGCTGTGATTGCCAAGAAACTGCACTACATGCCAATGACATCAAGCAACTTTATACTCATCTTCTCCCATTAACATATCCTATCGTATATAAATATTTATATCCAAAAAAACTATTTTTTCTGCTTGAAAACAAAGAGAGAAGCGACTAATACCTCGATGCCATCTTAGAATCCACTTGGCTACTTCCCAATGTTCTTACCATGGGTTTGACACAAATCTACTAACAACTTTAACGGTGTGAGAGTTCCAAGTCCCGTACAAAGCATGCCATATATCAACTTACTTATAGCTGAGTATAGAGAATTCTCTCTCACGTCTTGTACAAAGCATGCCACATATCAACTTACCTGTAGCTGATGTATAGAGAATTCTCTCCATATGTTTCTTTTATTCACTAGTCTTCAGAATGCTGCTAGAGCTCAACTTAAAATGTGCCCCAAAAGGGGTGCTAATCACTTTGTGGTATTCATGTAAAATCTTCAAACTACATTCTCAATGTATTTCTCTTGTGATATCCAAAGCCTCGTTGCCTTTTTATTACAAGTGGTCTTCATGTCCAAGTTAACACATGCTTCATCCACCTAAGAACTAAAAATTGAGCCATATACCTTCACAAATGCATTCACGCGTGCATTCATATAATATAGTTATAAATACAACACGTAAATAAGAAGTATGAATTAACACTAAAAAACACCTAAAAAATGAAAATTCAAAAGCTTACACCCCCATGTTTGTCTTCACTCAGATTGAGCAGTAGTGCTCGAGTCTGTTTACCCTTCTGCAGGATCCTTAGAGGAGAACTTGAGATCAATTCATGATGGAACACCACTAGAGTATCCCATGTTTTCTCTATGAGAAGGGAAGTACTGAACAATATTTATCGTTGGATGCTACCCTCCCCTCGAGCACAACCATCCATCGCATACAAAACCTCCTTCGTCTGATTGCCATATCATCATGCACTCCTTATCGCTCTACATGGCATCATATATGCCCAATGATCAAGTTGTTGCATGTGCATCTAAGCCATCCATTCAAGTCTAGTGCATACGTGACGTCGATCACGTGATGGAACTTTTGCATCCCTACCCCGACAACTCCTGTGAATCTTCGCAAAGTCCTCACCTTTTTGGAGCCACCAACACGTGCCACATGTCCTGCCAGGGATCAATTTCAAAGATAGGAATTGTAAGGAAAAGTTTTGAGCTGAAATTGAGCTTCTAACTAACTATTGGGTATTTTTGTAATTATCCCTTGGGTTTAAGGTTTTGTATCTCTGGAAATTTTTGTTCAAAATTCACAAGACTTTTTTGGAATCCCTATATTCATATCTATATTGATTCAAAGTTTCGTAACTTTTTGCATTGCCATATATTCCATGTGATATTTTAAAGTAAATCCACCATTTGGGACTATCTAATGCAGAGTAAATCATTGGCTTAATACTTTTGGTTAAATTTTGGATATATGATAGCTCATGTATAGTGTTAATTTCATGATAAGTTTCATTAAGAGAGTTTATCATTTGTGGCATTTGGAAATTTTGGGAGATTTAGCCTCATTCTTTTAGTTTAGGTACAATTGGCAATATCTTAGAAAACTATAAACATTTCTTGTATCCCTTCATTTGTCAAATAAAGAAATCTTTGTAGAACTTGATTCCACTATTTAGATAGTTAAGAAAATAAAAAATCTTAATTCAGTCTTCTGTATTATTTATTTTTAGTTGATTCCTTTCATATCTAAAAATTATGAAAAAACAGAGTAGATGCCTCTCACTAGATAGTACATCATATATGAAAGCCTATTAAATGCCATAAAAATATGTCTTGCATCCCTTCATTTGTCAAATAAGAAATCTTTGCAGAACTTTATTCCACTATTTAGATAGTTAAGAAAATCAAAAACCCTATTTTAGTCTTCTATCTTTCTATTTTTTGATTCCTTTCATCTCTAAAAATTATGAAAAAAATAGAGTAGATGCCTCTTTCTATATAGTACATCATATACGAAAATCCATCAGAGACACGTTTACCTCTTAAAATCACAATAAAAAGTTAAATAAAACTGATGAACGTCAAATTCACCTCTTTAAGAATGGATAATTAGTCGTAGTATAGGAGGCGAATTTGGTTCAGCAAAAACCACGAACTTTGAATGTTGTGGAATATTTTAACTTGGCAAGTCTACCAAGGTCGAACACAGAGACACGGCTACTTAACTTGTTCATTGAATTTCGATTCATTTAAGCACAATGTCGGTTAATTTCAATATCAGGTCCACAGGATGCAATAAGGTAATTACAAAGCAATGCGAAGATGCATGCATTTTTTATTGGTTTTTATGCAAGTGAAAGTGATGCAAGAGCAAATATGCAAGATAATGTATATACAGATTAAAGCCTACAATTATACCCTAAAATGTGAGCAAACAAAATATAAACAGAAGTCAGAGTCATTTTAATCCGATCATTAAAATAGTCATCCAATCAGAGCAAACACAAGGATATCAGGGTCTCATTTATCACATAAAATTTCATTTTAATTAAAACAGGGGCAAATGAGACAATTAAGCATGCTAAAATGTAGAGGACAGAACACAGATCAAAACGACACTAAAATCATGCAATTTGGACCTACGATGCTCAAGTTATGCTAAAAAAGTGCAGGGGCATAATTGTAACAAAAATGCAATAAAAATAAAGGATAAATATTGCATTTAGGTCCCTGGAAGGACCTAAATGCAATTATGAAAAACCGCATGGGCCCATTTGTAATTTCACCATTTGCGCGCAGGGGCATTTATGCAATTTCCAAAAATCTGGAGGGCTCCCCTGTAAATTACCCAGACACGCACGTGAGACACGTGCCTGGGGACCAAAATGTAATTAGTAATTCTTCCAGGGTCTGGCATGCAAATTACCCAAAACCTCACGTGGACTAGGCTCGGGTCAGCTCCGCAGGTTCGGGCCACGTGGACACTTCTGAAGGTTCGGCGCGAGGCTCGGATGACCCGAGCCTGTAGGTCGGGGAAGAGGCTTGGGTCCACCACGTGGCATTATCAGGGCCGTCCGATCAGGAGGATCAAACGGAGCCTGTACTATCATCCTCCTCCGTGGGTCACCGGAGGAGGCGGGGCTCCGACGACACGCGAAGAGCTCCGCCGAGCCCCAGAGGGTAGCCTGAGGGTCGGCGAGGGTAGCGGCAAGTCTGGCGGAGGTCTTGGATGTCCAGCGAAGCTCTGTAGCTGATCGGAGTTGGTGCTTGATGAAACTTCGCCGGAAGGGAGGAGCTCGAAGGTGCTCCGATGCAAACTCCGACGATTCAATTATCCTGCAGTGGTTAGTATAGCCAAAGCAGGTGCAAGTGGTTGTGCGAAGGATTTGTGAGTGAATGGAGGCCTGGAGGCGTTAGGAATGGTGGCCTGAGGGTCGTCTTCTCCGGTTGAGCGGAAGGAGAGGCGAGTCGGAGTGGGGAGGTTCTGGAGAAGGGAGAGGGGGTCCGCGAGGGTGACTGGTGGTAGGCAAAGCTCGGAGGGTGGTCGGATGGCGGTGAGGATGATTGTAGGAAGTGGAATAAATAGGAGAAAATTAAAAGAAAACATCACCTCACCGGAGCGAGGTGTTGGCGGAGGAGGTGACTTGGGTTGAGCACCCTGGGGGCACTCCGGTCGTCGCCCAGCTGGTCAGCCTTCTCCAGCGAGCTCGGTGGTGCGCGAAGACACCGGGACACGGCTAATGCGGCCGTGGGTCGACACCGGCAAAAACCCATTGTTGCCTCTACATTCCACCCCTCCGCTGTCACCGGAGGGGCGGAGGATGCTAAGGTTAGAGCCAAGAATGGTGGACATTTGGCCAAGGAGGCGGAGGATGGCTTCTATAGGTGGAGTAGTTCGGCGGTTACGGTGGTGAGGAGGTGGGTTTCAATGGTGGTTTTAATGGTGGGGAAATGATGGAGGGGGGTAGTGGACGTTGCACGAGGAAGACGACGGTTATGGCTATGCGAGGAAGGCGTTAGGCGCTCGAGGGGATGGTCGGAGTGCCGACCAAAAAAGGAAGGGGGAGCTGTGGCAGTGATGAACCTCAGTTTCATCATCTTTATTTTCTATAATTAACCCCCTTGCTTAAAGTTTTGTCAATAAAACTCAGTTAATGTCCTGTAATTAACAGAGTCCTAAATAAATTAAAAATCACAAAAAATGACAAAATGAAAATCGAGGTATTTTTAGACTAAAAAATACCCTCAAAAATATTTCGGGTCTTTGTTTGATCTCTTTTCCAGTTTTGGTCAACATGAAACTTGTAGATCTCGTCAAGATCTACAACTTTCATGTTCTGCGTTTCTCAAATTCGGCCAAATTAACCTCTAAAAATCAAAAATACTTTCGCAATAATCTTATTGGGCCACGTGGCCCTCTCTGGGTACGCCACGTGGCCCCGCCCCCTTGTTTCAGCCGCCTGCATCCTCAACCGTTGGATCCTCCTCTTTGATCCAACGGCTCAGTCTTCTCCACGCGTGCCATTGTCCTTAACCGTACGATCATCCTTGGACTTCATCACGACCGTCCGCCAGCGCTCACTCCGCAGCGCGACACGTGGCCGAATCTTGGGCCTCCGATCATACCGCTTTAGATCTGATCTGAGCCGCAACTACCACTTTGATTTTTAACCCTTCGATCGGCAACTCCTTCGCATCTGGCATGTTAGTTCGCGCCGCTCCCTTAGTCTGACACGTGGCTGCATCTGCATCCCTTCGATCACAGCGCATCGGATCTAATCCTATCCTTTGCTTCACGCTTCATCGACAGCCGTTGGATCGCCAGATCCAACGGTCCTCGTTCGTCGTCTACCTCCGATAGCCCTTCTCTCACACGATCTCCAGTTCGCACACACCTCACCCCCTTTCCTTTTTCTCCACCACCACAGTTGACTTCTCCCATCGCCAACCACCTCTCGGTCTTCCCCACTCTTCCCTCTACCTCGCGCACGCCTCCATTAACCACCGTCGTCCCCCCAGTCGTCCCAGTTCTCCCTCGAAACCCACGTTCTCACCACGTTCGTCCGCCACCTTCAAACGTTAAATACACCGTCCCCCTCCTCCGATCAGGGTGTCCACCTTTACGAGGGGAGTGGCCCAGCCCTCCTCCGCCTCCCTGTGACAGGGGGAGGCGGAGAGATCGAGCGAAGATGACTATCTTCCCCGGTGAGACCCTCCGACCTTCACGACGGAGCTGCGGCGCATCGCGACCGCCCGAGCTGCTCCGAGTTGCTGCCGGAGTTCAGCGACGACCAGGGCTTCACATCGGAGTCCGCCCCCAAGCTCCGCTCCGCCCCAATCGCCGGTAAGTCCCCTCTTTCTCTCTCTCTGCATTTTTTCTTAATTCTTGTAATTTTCTAGGTCAGTCTACCCCCTTCCAAGCTCCATTGAACACCCTCCGCGCTCCGCCACACTCCACTCTTCCACGCGACACCTTCCGCTCACCTTCTCCCTCCTCCAAACCCTATAACACCTCCGCCCTCGCGGCGGAGGAGCTCCGAGCTCCCCATGTTCTTCATCCCCGTTGAGCTCTCACCTTCACTCCACTTCGCACGCACACCGCGATCGCTTGCTTCGGCTATTCATTAACCTGCAGGTCTTCACGAGCCTTCAACGGTCGGAGCGCACGCCGGAGCCATCTTCGTCACTTCAGCATCAACGGCTCGAGCTCCGACGCACAGATCCAGAGACTCCTGGACCTCCCTTGAGCTCCCAGCTTCTCCGACGTCTATCTAAGGAGCTCTGGGGAGGTCGCCATCAGCTGATCACGAGCGGCGGAGAAGAGCCCCCGTCGCCGGATACCCGAATGCGCCGCCACTTTCGCCTGAAGAAGGAGACACAACCACCGTCGGATGGTTTCATCCGGTGACCATCCAACGGCCAGGACGAGGCCACGCCAGCAACGTCAAGAGCTGTTGGATCTTCATCATCCAACGGCTCAGATGAGCCCATGTCGCCAGGGAACATCGTCACCAGCAACCCTTGGATTATCATGATCCAAGGGCCGACATTCAGCCATGTGGCAACGCCAGAGCTTCACCGAACCTCAGCCCCCGAGCCTCCAGGCTTGGGACGTCCGAACCTCTTTCGAGCCTGCAGCGGGTCCGAGCCTCAGCCGAGCCTAACCGAAGCACCTCCGAACCTCTGCTGACTCCGAGCCTCCTTCCGAGCCTAGGTCGCACGTGCCTGGCACGTGCGTACCTGGGAAATTTGCAGAGGAGCCCACGGACTTCTCCACATTTGCAAGCAGGTCCAGATCATGTGCAGTCCACGTGCATATTGGGCATTTTGCACTTTTGCCCTCGCGACTTTCAGCATTTGCAAAAATGCCCCTGTGCTTATGGACAATTTACAGGTAAGGACTCGTCTTTATTTTTATTGCATTTTAGTCCCTCCCAGGGACCTGTTTGTAGGTATCTTTTTATGTTTTCTTTCATTTATGCCCTTATCTTTGATCTTGCATATCTTGAGCATAGAGTATCCGATTCAGTTGATTTCAGTTCCGTTTCGAAGCTTGTTTGATGCACTTTTTAATGGCATGTTTAATTCGCAGTTCTTGGTACATGAATTCTGATGTGTTATTGTATTTACCATGTATCCCTTATTATTAACTTATGCCTTGTTCACTTCATCAATCAAGCTTAATATTTTAGGAAAATCTGGAATTGATTCATATTTTATTTGCTCATCATATTTGCTCTGACTTAGGGTATATTTGAGTGCATTTCATGGCATCTATTTGCATGATAAAAATGTTTAAAAAAATGCATGTTTAATTTTAATGCATTGTTGTGTCTCTGCATGATTTGACATATATGCCTCTAACTCAACACTTAATTAAATAAACTTAAATCCGATTAATACTAGAGAGGCTCGTGTCCCTGAGTTTGACCTTGGTTTCTTGCCAAGTAAAATAAATTACGATCATCTCATTTTGATCTATTATTACATACATTTAAATGAGTTGATCTTTTGATGACCAAAATCGGCCCGACTACGATGATGATCCCGAGTGCTAAAAACACTCTCTTAAAGGGCCGATTTTGCGGTTCATCAGGCAGCAAGTCGTGATGCCATGGGGGATAAACGGCTGGAGGAGGACGATGGTGGAGGACTGTTGGATTGTATGATCCAACGGTCAGGAGGAGCGTCGGTGTGGGGGGCTTATATTAGATCTGAGATGAAATCGAACGGTGGGGAGTTGGGCGTAGATGGGTGGCTGAGATTAGATCTCCGGAGAGATCTGACGGTTGGGGATAAATGGATGTCGTAAAGGATAGTGGTCCGTTGGATTTTAGGTGGGATCGGGTGGCTATGAAGACGGGGTGACGTGGCTGCTCAGGAGGCGAAGGATGCGAGCTTGATTCACAGTTGTAGATGAGGCGCTAAGTAGCGGTGGTGATGAGATCTGGAGTTAAGATCTAACGGTTGTGGTTGAAGCGGCAATGGACGGTGAAGATTGAGGCGATTAAGAGTGGATCAGACGGTCAGATTGAATGCTGGGTGGCGAGAGGGGAGGCGGGCCACGTGGGCGACCCAGAGGGCGCCACGTGGCCCAATCAGAATAATTCAAATATAAATACAAAGAAATATAGAAAAGAATTAGTTAGAGGCCGAATTAGGAAAAAGTCAAAAAAAAAAAGTTGCTCGTCTCGACGAGATCTACAACTTTTATGTTGGTCAAAAAGTCAAAAGAGGTCATCTGTACAAAACATATTTTTGGGGGTATTTTTAAAGGGATAAAAATACCGACTTTGTGGTTTTGGGATATTTTTGTATTTTTTGTGCTTTTAATGGTCAGTGAATTATAGACAACTTATCTACCTAATTGTTAGAGGTTTTTAATAATAAAATAATTACAAGAAAATTAAATGAAATTAAATACAATAAATTAATGATAATTTATACACAATATGATACAAGATAAAAACAAGGATTTAAAGGTGATTTTTATTGGATTGATTAAGCAGGGGGTTTAATTTGCAGCTTTTAGCCAGATGAATACGATATTCATCATACCCTTATACTTAAACCATGCTCGTCCTTGAGCATCTAAAGAATGAAGGAGTCGGATTAATTCCTAACAGTGCGCGTGAAATTTGCAAGGTTTGATCTTTCGAAGACCCTTGACCTAAGTGATCCAAAAATTCTGGGTATATCCAAGCCTTAGTCAGAAGGAATCCAACTTCTCTGATTATCAGACTCTCTTTTTGTACATATAATATAAGTATATGACATTTAGTGTACTGCATTTCATGAGAGCCGAGTCGATGCATCACTCAAAATTCCAGTCCCAAAGACTCTCCTCTAGACCTAATCCTCAATACTAGGGAATAAATCTATTCTTGCTTCAGTCAACCGTCTCATTAGTTTGTCAGACTTGAAATGTTCATGGACGGCCAGTTGATGGAGGTAATGGGATTGTGTCTATTTTTCTTACCCTCACATTGGAACAAGGGGCCTCTCGTGTGCCTTTTTACTCAACACATGTAAATTTAATTTTTGTTGATCAATGTGTCCATCAAGAGAGCTGGAGTCGTCTGCACTTGTTTTTCTGGGAGTACACCGAGGTGTGTCTTTTCTGAGTATCTAAGATACCTTCGACACCCAGACTTGTATCGCTTACGATGCAGGGCCCTTTTTGTGGTGTCAGCCCGACTCCTTGGTCCTAATTAGTGCTTGGTCCAAGTGGACACTTTGAAAAATTTTGGGAGCGCTCGCCATTGGTGGAAGCTCATTTCTAATTTGACTTTGGTATTCAGAGCTTTTACTTTGACATTTCATTTCTTTTGTTGGCTAGCTCCACTGCTTTTACCAAAAGTTGGCGTACACTGATCAACAAATTCCTTTAAGTTTCATCACACCCTGGCACATAGGTAAATATCAAAGAGATAGCATATGAATCTTGTTCACATAATGGCTAGGGTTTTGCTGACACTCAGGTTTCTGAAGCCTTCATTAACTTGATCCCATCCTCGAATATCATTAGATCGGGTCTAAGCTCAAATCTCTACTCCTAGTTCCTCAAGTGATATCTCAACTCAACTCATCAATCATGCAGTTGTGGAAGTGATTGTGCTGATCATATTTTCTTGAAGGTAGAGATGAAGAGTGCAATATAGCACTCAAATCTTTCAAACCAGGGAAGTGTGGATATTTAAGTCTTTACAAACCCTAATGGCTAAGGCATGTTAACTCAGACTCTCAAGATCACAGAAATCTAGTGTCCTCAAAATCCTCAAGCCTTGAGTGAGTGTGAATGTGTCAGGAATACATCAACTCCTTAGGTTAGTGATTTTTTTTGTGATTTTTGGTTTTGCAGATTTTCAGGGTTTTATTTTTTAAAAAAAAAATTGGAGAGACAATGTCTGGCCTAGGCTCAAATAAAATATCCACTCTCAGCCAGTATGGGTGTAAGTACGGGCTGAGACCCGTGTTACTTGAGGACGGGGCCATATGCGATGTCCTCTAAACCACCCACTCTGCTAAGGGAGACCGAGGTTCCCTCACTGAAAATGTCTACTAAGCCTAGTAGTCAGAGTCAAATTCCAAGAAAGATTTTTAATTTTTTTAAAAACAGGAAAATTTACAAAAACCCTCGATTTTAATAAACAATTTTTACAGGTTTTTACTCAGTTCACTAGTTTACCAAAACCCAGCCTGAAAATAAAAAAACTTTTAAAAACACGAGCTAAGGCTAAAGTAAATATACAGTAATATAAGGTATATCCCCCTATACTTAAATTTTGCTATGTTCTCATAGCACAAGCGCCATGAAGCCAAGGCTCGGTTCAAATATAGGGTGATATAGCGGAACTGAGGGGGAGGGTCCCCCTATACTTAGGCCAAAATTGACCTAAGTACAAGAAGAGAGAACGAGGGAGGTATGAGCAGGCATGCCCCCCTATACTTAGGCTACAAATGGCCTAAGTAAGGTCTGCGTTAGGGGGGGGGGGTTCTATGATACAAGGGGGAGGGGGAGGGGGTTCATGAATTATAAACACAGAGAGAGAGGTAAAGATAGAGAGAGTGAATTACACAGGGGGAAGGGAGATGGGGTGAGGTGAGTGTTATGTGCAAGTGTGTGCGTGTGGGGGGGGGGGGAGATCATCAAGTGATCTACTCTTCTTCTTCTTCTTTTTCTTTTCTTTTTTTTCCTTTTTTCCTCTTTTTTTACAACATGCAAAACTAAAAATAAATATGCAGATGCAAGTTTTTTTACAACATGCAATGCAAGCTGACTGATCTAAAATTCCCCTATAATTTCTTCCTGAATTCTTTTGCGGCCTTTTCAGCGGAAGCTCCCGACTTCACGCCTCCATGAGGATCAAGCGTCCTCGATCTTCATGGGCCCTGCCATAAAAGAGAAAAGTTAGTCATACCGAGAAATTAAATCAGCAGATATGATGTAAAAAATTATGCATGGAATGAGGACCTAAAAACATGAAATTAATCGACAAAAAATCAAAATTCAAAATTTAAGCAAAATCGTATCCCCGGCAACGGCGCCATTTGATGAACGCCAAATTCACCTCTTTAAGAATGGATAATTAGTCGTAGTATAGGAGGCGAATTTGGTTCAGCAAAAACCACGAACTTTGAATATCGTGGAATATTTTAACTTGGTAAGTCTACCAAGGTCGAACACAGGGACACGACTACTTAACTTGTTCATTGAATTTCGATTCATTTAAGCACAATGTCGGTTAATTTCAATATCAGGTCCACAGGATGCAATAAGGTAATTACAAAGCAATGCAAAGATGCATGCATTTTTTATTGGTTTTTATGCAAGTGAAAGTGATGCAAGAGTAAATATGCAAGATAATGTATATACATATTAAAGCCTACAATTATACCCTAAAATGTGAGCAACAAAATCTAAACAGAAGTCAGAGTCATTTTAATCTGATCATTAAAACAGTCGTCCAATCAGAGCAAACACAAGGATATCAGGGTCTCATTTATCACATAAAATTTCACTTTATTTAAAACAGGGGCAGATGAGACAATTAAGCATGCTAAAATGTAGAGGACAGAACAAGGATCAAAACGGCATTAAAATCATGCAATTTGGACCTACGATGCTCAAGTTATGCTAAAAAAAGTGTAGGGGAATAATTGTAATAAAAATGCAATAAAAATAAAGGATAAATATTGCATTTAGGTCCTTGGAAGGACCTAAATGCAATTATGAAAAACTGCCTGGGCTCATTTGTAATTTCACCATTTGCGTGCAGGGACATTTATGTAATTTCCAAAAATCTGGAGGGCTCCCCTGTAAATTACCCAAACACGCACGTGAGGCACATGCCTGGGGACCAAAATGTAATTAGTAATTCTTCCAGGGTCTGGCATGCAAATTACCCTGCACCTCACGTGCAAGGCACGTGAGGGCTAGGCTCGGGTCAGCTCCGCAGGTTCGGGCCACGTGGACATTTCTGAAGGTTCGGCGCGAGGCTCGGATGACCCGAGCATGTAGGTCTGGGAAGAGGCTCGGGTCCACCACGTGGCATTATCAGGGTCGTCCGATCAGGAGGATCGGACGGAGCCTGTACTGTCATCCTCCTCCGCGGGTCACCGGAGGAGGCGGGGCTCCGGCGACACGTGAAGAGCTCCGCCGAGCCCTAGAGGGTAGCCTGAGGGTCGGCGAGGGTAGCGGCAAGTCTGGCGGAAGTCTTGGATGTCCGGCGAAGTCCGTGGCTGATCGGAGTTGGCGCTTGATGAAGCTTCACCGGAAGGGAGGAGCTCGAAGGTGCTCCAATGCGAACTCCAGCGATTCAATTATCCTGCAGTGGTTAGTATAGCCGAAGCAAGTGCAAGTGGTTTTGCGAAGGATTTGTGAGTGAATGAAGGCCGTGGAGGTGTCGGAAATGGTGTCCTGAGGGTCGTCTTCTCCGGCGGAGTGGAAGGAGAGGCGAGTCGGAGCGGGGAGGTTCTGGAGAAGGGAGAGGGGGTCCGCGAGGGTGACTGGTGGTAGGCGAAGCTCGGAGGGTGGTCGGATGGCGGTGAGGATGATTGTAGGAAGTGGAATAAATAGGAGAAAATTAAAAGAAAACATCACCTCGCCGGAGCAAGGTGTTGGCGGAGGAGGCAGCTTGGGTTGAGCACCCTGGGGGCACTCCGGTCGTCGCCCACTTGGTCGGCCTTCTCCAGCGAGCTCGGTGGTGCACGAAGACACCGGGACACGGCCAATGCGGCCGTGGGTCAACACCGGCAAAAATCCATCGTTGCCTCTACATTCCGCCCCTCCGCTGTCACTGGAGGGGCGGAGGATGCTAAGGTTAGAGCCAAGAATGGTGGACATTTGGCCAAGGAGGCGGAGGATGGCTTATATAGGTGGAGTAGTTCAGTGGTTACAGTGGTGAGGAGGTGGGTTTCAATGGTGGTTTTAATGGTGAGGGAATGATGGAGGGGGGTCGTGGACGTTGCGCGAGGAAGTCGGCGGTTATGGCTATGCGAGGAAGGCGTTAGGCACTCGAGGGGATGGTCGGAGCGCCTGCCAAAAAAGGAAGGGGGAGTTGTGGCAGCAAGTCGTAACGCCAGGGGGAATAAACGGCTAGAGGAGGACGATGGTGGAGGACCATTGGATCGTATGATCCAACGGTCAGGAGGAGCATCGGTGTGGAGGGCTTAGATTAAATCTGAGATTAGATCGAACGGTGGGGAGTTGGGCGTAGATGGGTGGCTGAGATTAGATCTCCGGAGAGATCTGACGGCTGGGGATAAATGGATGTCGTAGAGGATGGTGGTCCGTTGGATTTTAAGTGGGATCGGGCGGCTATGAAGACGGGGTGACGTGGCTGCTCAGGAGGCGAAGGATGCGAGCTTGATCCACGGTTGTAGACGAGGCACTAAGTAATTGTGGTGATGAGATCTGGAGTTAAGATCTAACGGTTGTGGTTGAAGCGGCGATGGACGACGAAGATTGAGGCGGTTAAGAGTGGATCGGACGGTCAGATTGAATGTCGGGTGGCGAGAGGGGAGGCGGGCCACGTGGGCGGCCCAGAGGGTGCCACGTGGCCCAATCAGAATAATTCAAATATAAATACAAAGAAATATAGAAAAGAATTAGTTAGAGGCCGAATTAGGAAAAAGTAAAAACATGAAAGTTGCTCGTCTCGACGAGATCTACAACTTTCATGTTGGTCAAAAAGTTAAAAGAGGTCATCTGTACAAAACGTATTTTTGGGGGTATTTTTAAAGGGATAAAAATACCGACTTTGTGGTTTTGAGATATTTTTGTATTTTTTGTGCTTTTAATGGTCAGTGAGTTATAGACAACTTATCTACCTAATTTTTAAGGATTTTTAATAATAAAATAATTACAAGAAAATTAAAAGAAATTAAATACAATAAATTAATGGTAATTTATACACAATATGATACAAGATAAAAACAAGGATTTAAAGGTGATTTTTATTGGATTGATTAAGCAGGGGGTTTGATTTGCGGCTTTTAGCAAGATGAATACGAGATTCATCAAAAACCATTAAAAAATTACTATATATTCGTATAAATTCAAAATATAAAAAAGTTATATGGCTCCTTTTCGAGTCTATATATTTTAAGAGAAAAATACTCAATGAATTATTATTCCCATTTTGAACTAAACTGTTATTTCTAAGTTGAGTATATTTTCCTTATATTTCTTTTAACAACTTTTATTTACATTTGATTTTTTATTATTCTTTTTATTTAAAGAATGCCTAAAAATAGTGGAAATTATACAAATCATAAAAATACCTTATGTATATTCTTATAATATTTTTATGGGATTTTTACCCTAAGAACCATAGAATCATTGTAACTTGCCTTCTCGACCTAGTAAACATTGTTATTATCCCATTGACCCTGTAAACTTGCTAACTCCTACCTCACAAATCATGAGGTTAACTCCCTCCCATCCATTCCATTAATTTATTTTACATAATACCCATTTTGTTTATCAAAATTAAAATAAGTGCACTCCTCCCTTTCTCCCCGCTCACCCTCCTTATCCCAACCCAGCAGTCTCTACCCACCTCCTCAACCTCCGCTCCTTCACCATGCCGGCCTTCCTTCCGCCTCCGTATAGGCCTCCCCTCCGACCTTCTCCCGAACCTCCCCTCCCACCCAACGGAAGTGGTGGGGCACAGGAGGATCGTACGTCACCTGTGATGCCACAAATCGTGCAAAGAACCTGAGCTCTTTTGCAGTTCATCCGATGGTATCTGTACGTCTGAATTTGAACTGGAAAATGAACAAGTTCTTCCCCAAATCGACTATCCTCCATCAGGTGGTTGTGTATAATTCCAGATTATCTTCAAATACGTAATAGGCGGAAGTTTGGATCTCGATTTGCAGATGGTTCTTCGCCTTCTATCTCCAGGTGCTAGATTCTCTGGAAGTTTCGTGCCTAGGTCGTGTATGTTGATCAGACTGGCGATTGCAACTCCAACCATTGTGCCTCAATGATTACGTTTGATGCTCCTCTTATGCTCGATGATAGTGCTATTGATCTCAGTGCATTAGACCTGATCTCCAGGGTTCAAGGGTTGCTTCAGGAACGATAGTTTTCAGTTGATCTCTTCTTGAGTGGTGGTGTTTTGGTCACAGATGCTTACCATTCACATCTGCGAAAGAGATCATGCTATAATCCTTCATATTTCCAGATATGATCAAGTGTAGATGAAATCGATGCTCGGGTGCTCCGCTCTGAGGTCTAGGCACCATTCCCTGCGCCTCCCGACCTCCGTCCAGCCTCCCCGGCACCGCCCGAAGCTCCAGCCCCCTCCCCCATGCCTCCGTAGCATGTCTGCTTAGACTAACTAAACACTAACCCAAGTTATTTACTCAAGTAAAAGTGAAGTAGATGGCATAGTTTATAGGTAAGATGGAGCAAGTTTACGAGACCGATGTGATAATAACGATGTTTACAAGGCCGAGAAGGTAATGTACAATGATTCTAAGGTTCATGGGGGTAAAAGTACCTTTTTTATTACTTTTGTTTCTATTTGAAAACCTTATTTTCCCTCTCTTTTCTTCTTTATATGTATAAAAACATTTTCTTTTTCCTTTATGTTATTTTATTTGTTATCTAAATTTAAAATATGCAAAACTAAATTTTATAGAAAATAAAGAATCCAAAAATACAATAAAAATAAAAAATACATAAAAAGATAAAAACACATCGATAACTGCATGCAATTGAACACTCGACTTTTTGTTCGTTTCCACAACTTGGATTGTGAGCTACCTTCTTGTGTCCGACCCATGGTACACTTACCTGATTAATAATAATTGAGAAATTAAAATTGTTGGATTAATTAAATTGATAGTATACTACAACATGCTATATTTTGCATGTCAGTCTTTTTGGCTATCAAAATGGCACGGATACCAGGGAGGCACAACGATCTTGGTAGGTTTTCCCATATTCGATCTCTTGCTTGCTTATTTACTTGCATTGTCTATTTTATCTGCACAATTTTGCACATGGAGCCATTGATGTATTCTTTTCTTGTGCAGGGTCCAAAGTGACCGAGCGGCTTCCTAGGAAGTTAAGAAACTCGAGCAGATCGAAGGTCAGCTCCCATTAGGGTGAGCGATTGTTGTGGAGAACAAAGGAGAGGATCTATGGAGTTAGACTAGCGTATATTAGATATATTCATGCATTTTATTTTCAATTATTGTACACCTATGTTATATACTTATCTATTTAAAGTGGTCTTCATTCGAGGACTCACATGCATAGCCACGCAATATGAGAACTATTCGGACCTGTTTCGGCCACCTTCTGAGTGGTCAAGATTCATGGCTTGTTTTTTGTGTTTTCAATGGCTTTTCTTTTCGTTTATTTCCCATGTTTCATGTTTTTTTGATTTTTTATTTATTTTTGTGTGCTCAATAGAGCTAGTAGAGTCATCTGGGTGTTATTTTCATGTGTTGCATAGTGTTAGGTCCAAACACCTAATTAGACTCATATTCCTATTAGATCGATTATACTTAAATAAATAAAATGTTGTGCTTCACCACTAAAGATAAATTTATGCTTAGGATGATTTTATCGTGCATCATTTAATGTTAATTCCAATTAAGTATTGCAAACCTCATGAAGAGCACTAGGAAGCAAGGTGTGCATTTCTGACTTTGTACCCATAATCATTTTCTAATTTGCATCGGATTTCACAATTTCTTTCTCGTATTGATATCACTTTGGAATAAAAAGGAAATTGAGAACTGCTAGGTTGCGATGGAAAAGTACCCAAAAAATTGAAAATAAAAAAGCTAAAAATGGGATATGTCTAATTGATTTTGACTAGAAAATAAAAATCATAATCGGATTACTTGTATTGGGTTAGCAGAAATCCTCATTATCGGTATGTACATCTTGTGACAAAGTGATTACACTCTAGGAAAGAGCCAAAAGATTTAAATCCATGACTCTTACCAGTGTCCTCAAGTTACATAAGTAGTAAAGTTGAGGGTCATAGGAGGCTTCTCGTGTTCTTACCTTGGTGAGGTACAAGCTGAAATCGTACAATGTTTGAAATGAGTAATCTTCACGGGTAACTACTACTACTTTAGGGATATTGCCCAATACTTGTCTTGCAAACATCGAGTGACAAAAAATATAAAATTGAAAAGATAAATGTCAAACTTTCATGCCCTTAGTGAGTTGGTGATCTATGTGTGTGCCTTATGTTTGTTTGAGGGTATGTCGAGTTTTCATTCCATTTTTAAACTTTATGATTCCTTATCTATTCATCATTGACAACCATCTATTCACCCTATCTTGTTTCCATTCTTCTTCATCTTCTTGTGTAACCCCGACTAAAGACAATCATCTTTTGAGTTAGTTTGTCGTCGCTATTGATCAAAGTCAGAACCTACCAACTTATCTACTCTCACCTTTTGTTACCTAAGAGTATGGGTTGTCAACACTTTTACTTGTACTTTGCTAGATTTGTCATATATATTTTGGCTTGTACATGTTCATCAATTTCGGTTTCTCTTCTTCCAAATCGAGTTTTCACAGTTCTTATTTTGGGATGAGCAACCATTGTCTAATTTGCTCGTCGAGAAAGACCCTTACTGCGATGTGACTCTCTTTCCACCTTTCTTTATGTCTCACCTCCCACCTATGTCTTTTTCCTTCTCCTCCTACCCTCTATCTGTTAGGATTAGAGTCAAATTAGGATTAGGAATCTTAATGCGATTGGACTCATAATCTTAATAATAGTTGAGTTGTATTATATTTATCGTCTAATTGGGAATATGACTACAGGGTTGTAATTGGGCTACATATAGAGGGGGTAGCGACATTGTCCCACCATCACCACAAGAACAATGTATCCCTTGAGAGTGGGAGGGAGAGATAAGAAAGAGACGAGAGAGCAAAGAAATAGAGAGAGTTGTACTCGTTCTAATTTATTGCGGTCTTTCTTCTTCACTAGTCACGAGAGGTGATCGACCACCGTTATATCTGATTGTTCTTTTCTTCACATGCTTCCGTGGTGATGGTCGATTGCATATCCACATCCATATCTGGTTGTTCGTTCCCAACAACTGGTATCAGAGCTTGGTTTGACAACAACGAGAGATATGACGTGGTGGATCAGAGAGAGATTCGACATCAAGGAGACAACTGATGCAACATGTGTGCCTTCTTCAGAGGCCGTGAAGAACCAACGGTTACGGTGAACTGTTGAGATCAGGAGAATTCATAATCCGATTAAGGTGATCCAGAAGTCCAGATAGGGGTTTTTACGCATTCCAAACAAGTTGACTGTTCAGATCGAAAGGATTTTGCTTTGATTTTTTGGATCGTACAAAGAGGTACGATAGCAAAGTGGATGTAAAAATTCACATCTAGGGGTGTATCATTCTCCATGGGATCTTTCAACGGGAAGAACGACGTCACCTTATGGCTACAACAGGTGACGAATATACTCACACGAGAAGGACTTGTGAAAGCTCACCAGGATAAAGAAAAGAAGTCAGAGAAGATGAAAGATGAAGAGGGGAAGGAGATGAGGGATCTCACGAACAGTGCAATGCAATTGTTCTTAGCAAACAACACTCTTCGTGAAGTCAACAACCAAGAGGATCCATCAGAGGTTTGGATGAAGCTCGAAGGACGATACAAGTCCAAATCTTTGACGAACCGACTTATGATGAGAAAGAAGCTCTATGGTCTAAAGATGACCGATGAGACAAAGCTTGAAGTGCACTTGGATGAATTCAACAAGATTATGACATGCGTGCTCACACTTGAGGGGAAGAATGTGAAAGGAGAATCTCTCTTCAAGGAGGAGGATAAGGCATTGATCTTGTTGAGTTCCCTTCCATCTTCCTATGATCATATTGTCACAACGTTACTATGGTAAGGAGATCATCACATTAGATGAGACAATTGCTTTGCTGCTTATGAATGAGTCTCGACAAAGGTCGACTGATGAGGCAACAAATGATGAAGGTCATGTGCTGGCAACCGAGGGTAGACGTTCAAGATCAAGGGAGATAGGATTCTGAGGCCAATCCAAGTCGCGTGGTCCGATCAGATGCTTCTAGTGTGACGAGGAGAGTCACAAAATAACTGATTGTCCGAGACATGAGAAGGAGAAAGGAAAGAAAAAGGTCGGTGATTCTGAATCCGACCAAGATGATTCCACCGCAGTCTGTGAGGGAGACTTGCTAGCGTGCTCTAGGGAGATGAAGGCAGATTCAAGAAGGCTTCTGGACTCAGCATGTTCAAATCACGTGTGCTCATCTCGGGAGAAGTTTAATACATATTAGGCATGCAATGATGGCACGATCAAGATGGGAGGCGGAGAGGTTCACCATGTCAAGGGGATTGGATCAGTGTAGTTCTGCATACTTGATGGAACAGTATGAACTATGACAGGTGTCAGACACATTCTCACAGCCAAGAAAAATCTGATTTCACTGGGAACGATCGAGTCATGAGGACATTGAGTCACCATTGAGGGGGGAGTTCTCAAAGCGAGCAAGGAGCACGCATGGTGATGCGTGGGACGAGGATGCTGAATAAGGTGTATAAGCTCGAGGGAAGGGTCGTGACAGATGATGGAGATCCATTTATTCCCAGGACGAGCAGTACGATGAGAGAGAAACATGTTATCATCATCTCTGTTGCACAAGTGCGCAAAAAGGAGAAGCAAATGTGATTCACTTTACTAGAGGATGTCATTACATTCTCTAGTCACGAGAGATTTGTGGTGTCATAGCATAAGGTACAATGATGAGTTGTGTGAGTGCCCAAGATGGGGCACATCGAGGGCATCTAGTGATGGGTGTGTCACCCAGACTTGGTGAGATCCTGCTAACGAGACCTGTAGATGACGAGGATGGCCCAGTGCAGACTCGAGATGATGAAGAGATCATGGTGGAATTCAACTCAAGAGAGAGATTGTTAGGATTAGAGTCAGATTAGGATTAGGAATCCTAATGGAATTGGATTCCTAATCCTAATAATAGTTGAGTTGTATTCTATTTATCGTCCCATTGGGAATATGACTGTAGGGTTGAAACTGGAATACATATAGAGGGGAGTAGAGGCATTGCCTCACCATCACCACAAGAACAATGTAACCCCTAGAGAGGGGGAGGGAGAGAGAAGAAAGAGATGAGAGAGCGAGGGAATAGAGAGAGTTGTACCCGTTCTAATTTATAGTGATCTTTCTTCTTCGGTGGTCGCGAGAGGTGACTGGCTACCGTTATATCTGATTGTTCTTTTCTTCACGTGCTTTATATATGAATGTTTTTTTCTTTATGTGCTTCTATGGTGATAGCCGATTGCACATCTTTATCCGGTTATTTGTTCCCATCAACTCGTATCAGAGCTAAGATGATATCGGGTCGTGTCCCAACATCATCTCATTCGATTGTTATAGTAGAGGAAGTCGAGCTACCCGCCACCCAGAATGTAGGAGTGTATATATATCATAATGCCTGCGAGTGAACGCTGAGATGAAACCATATGTCATTGATATGAGGAAACAAGGTAGAACACAACCTATGGAGATGATAATTGAGTCAGTTTCTATGTGAGCACGTCGCATGAGCTCAGAAGCAAGATTTTGGAATCATGATACCCAGATTCCCTGATACATTTTAGTTGCTACTGTCGGTTATTCACCCGATATCGAAATTCATCATAGATCACAAGGAAGAATTGTACTTCCATCTCCATGTGTTTCAAGAAATTGTTTGACACGATATCTTTGAAGAATGTCACACAAAAGGTGAAAGGAGTAAAGGACTTTCTACTATCCTTGGTTGAGGAAGCTACATCATGGCTTTGTCACTTAGGAAAGATATTTATGACTTGGGAGAATCTTAGATCTCTGTTCATATTTTTTCCCCAAGCCAACACTTTCATCAGCAGTCCCACGAGTTGGTATGTGATGCTTGGATGCGACTCCCATATATTCATAGAAAGTGGCCAACTTATAGATTTCAGAGGATTGTGTTCAATTCTTTTATGGGGTATTTCCCACATACATCCATACATTGGTTGATGCGTCATATGTGGCACACGCTCGTCTTGGTATGCATGTACAATATGGAGGCTCTTCATAATCATGTTCGAGGCATCATTATTTAGTGAAGCTATGATACTACAATAACTACGAGGCAATGGGATCCCACCCAAGAACA
The DNA here is from genome assembly GCA_037367405.1 of Ottelia alismoides. NCBI lineage: Eukaryota > Viridiplantae > Streptophyta > Magnoliopsida > Alismatales > Hydrocharitaceae > Ottelia > Ottelia alismoides. Next base: position 917,852 of record JAZKJV010001362.1, on the reverse strand, counting down.
ATTGAGAAAATCATGGATGTTGAGATGGACTGCACATAGGCGACTTCTATAGAAGACACATGGATTCGACAAATGTTGCTAGAGTTTTCACGTATGTGCTTACCAGAGTATGATGCTTGAATCAACTCCAATCAATGTGATAACAATGGAATACCTCAGGATTTCATGCCATCTTCATGGAGAGAAATATACTATTTAGTAAGACTATGCAATTCATGCTACATCATAAAGGGCTGGCATTCAAAGGCATTGTTCACCTCATCCACAGTTATTGATAGATATTTCACTTTCAAATGAGTGGACTTCATAACAAGCTTGTTCATGTTGTCATATATATAGATAATAGAAGAAAATATAAAATAAAATAAATAAATGAGTCAGACATTGATGAATTGGAATCTATATCACGATACACAAGTCATGTATAGTTGGAGTTTGTATTTCCACCTCCCTCTTCTATCACTCCTTTACCTTCTATTCCAATTGAGTCCATTTTCCATCCCCTGAAGCACTTTTCTCATATCTTTCGTCTAGTAAACTAAAAAATGAAAATGCCAAAAATATTATAGAGACACCTCAATTTGAAGCATTGTTAGAAAGATAAATTTGAAGCTTCCATTAATAAAAGCATTGGATAATCTCCTTAAACTCATAAAGCAACTGAAGAAAAAATGTACATCAAAGAGGAAGAGAAGGAAGAGGACCCAAGCAGACATTTTGTGTTCATGGCTAGTTCTATGCTTTTGAGGAGAAACATTAATGAAAAGAATGCTTAAGGTGGATTGTGTTATCAATGAGACTACATTTATCCATGCTATATTAGACCATGACCCGTTATCAATATCCTCATGATTGTCGTACTCGACAAGCATTACTTGCCTTAGGTAGGAAGTTCACAACAATCTTCTAACTAATTGATCGATCCATCAAAATGTTGTGAGGGATGTTGAGGAACATCATCGTAACTATCTAATGTTTGCAACATAGAGTGGATTTTGTTGTTCTTGACATATAGTCCATTGTAGAGTTATCCTTATCTCTAATCATTTTGGAAAAGCTCTTCTTGGCCTCTACTAAGCGTTGATTGGTTGTGAGAGGACGGCGATCATGTTTCACAGGCATGGTGAATGTGAACCCAATGTGACTATTGAAAGCATACCCAACCCTAGGGAATCTGACTTTGAGACTAACAATTATGAATTTTCAGAGGTAGATGAGTCCTACATCTCTGATTCCTTTGTTCATGCCTTTCCAATTAAGGACTCGTTAGAGCAAGCCATGAATCAATCCCCAGCCATGAAGCGATCTTATCATAAGGGAGATTAGAAATACGTCATCCAAATATATTATTCTCATGATGGAGTTTTCTTAATTTCCATAGGTTGTTGTTATATGTTCCTTCACTACAACGAGTACTTTTGTATGTAACTCAAACATAAAAGCAAGTCCCAACCCGTCATTAAAAAATCTAGCCAACCTTTCTAGGAAACCACTGAGTCCTAAGTCTAGAAAGCACTTTGATAATGAACCTTACTATATGAAGAAGTATGCCTATGGTCCCTGTTGAAGTACTTCGTTATATGTGTCATGTATAAGGGAGATGGGTAAATGGAGGTCCAGGATCCATTTACCCCATCCAACAGTTTAGTCCCACATCTACCAGTGGTGGGACTTGGAGGCTCTATGGTGGCTATATAAGGAGCCCCAGGCCTCCTGTATCAGATGAGAAAGTGCAATGCAAGATATGCCCCTTTGAGGGTTTCTCCCGTAGTTTCATCCCGCTCCTCATGGAGTAGGGTTCCATGTAAAATCATGATGTTCCATGTTTATTCTTTCTGTTCTTTTGCTCTATTCATTCATTCCGCTCCCGCTTCCTATTTTCTAACATGGTATCAGAGCGGGTTCGTTTTCCGAGGATTTTATATTCAATATTATTGTTCGAGATTTGATTTTCAGTCATTTATTTGAGATTTATTCAAGTTCTATTAAGATCTAGGGTTTCTATTGAAACCTAATGATTTAATCAAGATTCGATGGTTCGTATTCATGATTCAAGTTCTTGAGTTTTTCTGAAGCGGCACATCCGATCAACCCTAGCAGCCATCATGTTCATCACCAGGCGGCGAAGGTCGTTGTCTCCATCACATGCAACAGACCTAACCACTATTCAAGCCTCACCTGCATCTCCTGGAATGGCATCCTGCAGTGCCTCTCCTCTTTGTGGTGCCTCCCTCTCAAAAGTGGCGCTCCCATACATGCGGAATCTCCTCCAGGATCCGTCGGTACGGCATCCTCCAGTTTGGGACCTCTCCTGCATCGCTTGCCTATCGGGCGTCCTCCACGCAAGAGGCGCGAGATCATTCACCAGGCGGTGAGGAGCCTCCACAAGCCTAGATCATCCTTCGTGCGGCTCCAAAAGCCCCGCAACTCCTTCCTCTCGTTCATATCTAGCGGTGCCCCTCCTCCTTGCGCTTGACCCATCTCCAGGTCGATGTCGCGACACACGAGACCAGGCGGGCTCCAGAGGACGCACAACAGTGCCCTCCTCTTCCGCAATGGCTCTTCAGGCAGCTTCCCTCACGATACAGCACCCCCATGTTGCATCACCTTCGAAGCAGCACCCTCGCTTCAGGAGCCTCCTGCTCCATCTTCGCTAGAAGCACCACTTCCGCTCGAAGCTCCTTTCGCTAGCACCGATGATTTTCCGACTCCATCTCTTTGCCGCCAACCTCCAGCAGGCGCGCTGTAGAGCCCTCGTGTTCCATTCCCCGCGCGCGCAGCCTTCATCTTCCAGGAGCAGATACCCCAAAAAGGGGGGCGACGCTGATGAAAAAGCCCCAATGGGGGCGACACCATTTTGTGAAGGGTTCTCACCAGGAACCCTAATATGAGCCTGGCTATTGAAAAAAATGAAGGATAGAAAAGAAAAAAGGGGGAGAGGATGGTTATAAAAAATGGTGATTTGTTAGAAAGCCCAAGTGGGTCATGGGGTATTAAAAAAAGGAGGAGGTTTGTAAAAAGAAAAAAAGGCACTTACAAATACAAAAGCTGTACATATTCAAAAAATGATTTAAAAATCCGTAAAAAATGATGGAATGACTTATGTTAAAAAATAGCGGCTATTTAAAAAAATGATGAAAAGCCGCATGTTCATGTTTTTCCCCAAATTTCTTTGTCTTCTCCCAACGTTGTTGATGTCTCTGTATTCCAACAAGTATGGAAGAAAGGGAGAGTATATATGTAGAATCACAGGTCTTGATCTAGATTCAGATGTCAGTCTCCAGACCATTCAGATGATCAGACTCTACAGTTTGGTTTCAAAATTGACAATCGTTGTTTTGAGTCTCCAGATTCAGACACACACGAGTATGCATTTTTCTTTTAAGATGAGCAGATGTTTTGTCATCGTTTGTTCAGTGGTCCCCATCATTATTCTTGTTTTGTTGGTCAGAGTTTTCATGTGAGCTATAGGGACTCCAGAGTAGAGGATCATTCCCTATGTCATGTTGGCAAGGGTTTTCATGTGGTATCATAGGGACACCAGAGCAGTGTACCATTCTCTGAGCCAGATGGGAGAGACCCAGTTCTCCGACGAGGAGACTTTTCAGACTCCATTCTCAGCGACCGTAGACTCCGACGAGGATTGCACAACTACGGCCCTTTATTCAGTTTGGTCCTTTTTCAGAGATGGAGCAGTTGTCCACATATTATGGCGGGCTAGAATACTCCGACGAGGAGACTCATTTCAGTTGCAGTGACTCTGACATGTGCAGTTCAGAGCACATGCTATCTGACGAGGAGATTCAGCAGACTCACACTCCAGCCCGTTCGTCCTCCTCACCTGCACGACATGAGAAGCAACGTCCTCGACAGCAGCAGTTGTGCGCGTTGGGTTGATATTGTTCGTAGTGTCATGTAGCGTTGAGTTGAGTTTCTTTCTGTTTATCCAAGCTGAGCATTGCATGCTCTAGCTTGAGGGGGAGTGTTGGAGAACTTCGTTATATGCATCATGTATAAGGGAGATGGTTACCCCATCCAACAGTTTAGTCCCACATATACCAGTGGTAGGACTTGGAGGCTCTGTGGTGGCTTTATAAGGAGCCCCAAGCCTCCTGTATCATATGAGAAAGTGCAATGTAAGATATGTCCCTTTGAGGGTTTCTCTCGTGGTTTCATCCTGCTCCTCACGGAGTAGGGTTCTACGTAAAATCATGGTGGTCCATGTTTATTCTTTCTATTCTTTTGCTCTGTTTATCATTCCGCTTCCGCTTCCTATTTTCTAACAGTCCCAGTTGGTCACAAGGTGTAAAGGAAAAGAATGGCGATTCCTTGAGAGACTCCTTTGAACTTCTTGAGTCATTTCACTAAGCTCCTACTTTATTTGATTTTATCAATAGTAGACCATACCTTAGCTTCAAATTTAGACCTAAGGACCCTGAAACCCATGTGTCTATTTTGAGCTAGTCGCCCATTTTGGAAGAAAGACAAGTGTGTCTATGGATTCCTCTTCCGGTTCCTCTTATTCTTGCGAGGAACCCCTTTCTTCCGGAAATCCAGAGTATCCTGACATGTTCATTTCATATTCATAGTCTATATTCTATCTTTTGGAGGTCAGTTCGTTCTACCTTTGGACCCATTCTGACAAGTAGTCGTTTGTCGACCTTAATCTGGATTTTGTTAACTTAAACACATGTATCACTTAGTGTAATCCCGATGTCTACATATACCTTGAAAATTCTACTATCCCTTTATCTGACAAGAAGGTCATTTTCTGATCTTCTTGACTCCCATGAGTATTCTTTCACATTGCATATCATGTTCTTTCATTCTATTTTTATTCTTTCAGAGTTGCCATCATTCTTCCCAATTTCATTACTAAATTTTTCAGTATACTTAGAATGACTTTATCCTAGGTATATAGGAGAAGACTAACTCGAGGTTTTCTATTCTTTTATTTGATTTCTTGATAATATCCTTTTTATTTACTCCTCCTTCTCTCTCGCTCTCTCTTATATAAGGGAAGAGGAGAAGAGATCTCGCATATGCCACTTTCCTCCAAGGTAGCTCCCTCTCCAATTTATCTTCATCATCTCTTCCTCTTCCCTTTTACCGAGGAAAGAATATTGGACATTAAATTGACTGAAGATGAGTACTTCGAAACAACAAATCTCCTAACATGTTGAGATAATTAATCCTTCTTTATGCAGATATCATGAAATCGTGCCTTACATGTTTGTTTGGTTGATTCATACTTGATCTTAAAATCATGATGAGGAATAACCATACTTGTCTATAATATATAGCGGATGATATTAACTAAGCTCTTGTTAAAACAATGACTTAATGGAATTTATTTTGCAGCTAATCCTAAGTTTTGATCATTGTTCTAGCTATAAACTACGCTACTATCTTTTCTCTTTATGTTGTTGTAAGCCTATATACATGTCATATTCACATGCTTCATCATGTATAGCTTGTTATGATATACTGCATGAATCTACTAGCTCTCTTCCTTGTGATCCAATCTTAGAAAAAAACCATGTGCATGAGGAGATGCTCTTAAAGTATTTGCTTTCGTTAGTATTGCATTTGCATTTTATTTCAATTATACTTCTCGAGAATTGCATAAATGTGCTTACTTATTTTCTTTAGTAGACTTTTCTAGTTTAATTATATAATAATGTTTATTATTGTGACATCTATAATAGATTTAATGAACTATGTTGTGGGATTGACTTGAACTCCTATGTTATTGTATTATTCGATCTTGAATATGCCCTAGATAACATCATTGATAGTCTTAGTTCGTAGCAAGTTTTTTAGTGAAGCTAACCACTTTATTTTGATAATGACTATCTTTATATTGATAACCTTTCCGTGCCATTTTAACCTTACTGGTATTTGTAAACATTTTTTTGTTGTTTTCTTGTTACATGGCATGGTAGATTAGATGAACGAGGAATTTTCGTATCGGATTTTATGCTCGACTCGAACTTGCATATTATTGTACTATTAGAATTTCCTTAACTCATAGATAATACAACTTAGTTGACTCAACATGTCTTCATCGCGGTCATCCCATAGGAATTAGACATGCTTAACAAACAGGTCTACCTTGAGGGTGAAGTCTTGCGCTACTAAAAATACAATCTTCCAACCTTTTTTGTCTACTTATGTCGAAACTCCTTATAATATATTCATCATATTCATAAAAGAAAAAAGCATTCAAGTATATCTGTCTGCAGACTTAAACTAACTCCGAGTCACATGCCAAAAAAGGATTAAGATCATTTTTGGGAGGCAGCCAGAAGAGAAGTCGAGAGACTATTGGATGGAAAGGAGAACGACAAGAAAAACGCACATAACATGCGAACAAATAGGAACAGAGGAACACATGCCTGACATGACTCGGGGAACAGACAGACAGAAGAGATAGAGATGGGAATGTATGTGCAGATGGCAAGTGGCGGTTTTTATAATGCAGCCCAACTGGACACCTCCAATGCTCAGCAATGTAAATTATTAGTAATGCAAGCAACGTAATTAGGGAGTGGTATGCACATTATCGCCTCTATTAAATTTCTTGCACTGTGCCAAAACATACTATAATCAACAGCCAGGAGCTGGGAAGGGGACGACAGCAAGGCACAAGGGCATCTTTTTACTTCTGATTCCGGTTCCGCCGTTCCGGCTCAGGTTCCAGTTCCGGTTCGGGTTCCGGCTCTACTTGTTTAACGAGGTGATAAAATAAAAAAGATGGAGTTGGACTAATTTCAACATGGTCCTTCAACTTTAAAACGTGAAACCTTGGGGCTATGTCAGGCATCGAGTAGCAAAAGGTTGGGTGCTCACAGGGAAATCGTGGTCAAAGCCCGAGGGCTTTAATGTACATTGCTCCGGAAACTCTTTCTTTTTTCTGGAAACAGAGGACGGCCATTGGGGCTGTTCCTCTGTGTCGTGGGAGCCACACTGTTGGGCCTCTTTTATCCCCAACAACTCGACCTTTTCCTCCACCCTCTTTGAAGCAAACCCATCAAATTTCGCGTTTCGTCCTATGATCTTTGAAGCATAAGCATCAACTGATGCTGTAGAAAGGGGGAGGTTGCAAATGTCTGGCGGCGCTTTGATCCCACAAGTCCTGAGATTTTGACCGTTTCCTTCCCGCGTGGATTCTTGCTTGGTTGGTTTTGGCGGAATCCTCGAGCAATGGCTTGCTCCATGGCTCCACAGCGCCGCTTCGCGGCGGGCGGTTACGACGGCGACACGACTCTGACGAAGATCTTCGTGGGTGGCCTCGCGTGGGAGACGAGGAGGGAGACCATGAAGCGTTACTTCGAGCAATTCGGCGAGATCGTCGAGGCGGTTGTCATCACCGACAAGCACACCGGACGCTCCAAAGGCTATGGCTTTGTAAGTCCTCTTCTTGTAAAATGCCGCAACGGTGTGACTAGGAGAATGATACATTCTGTCTCGCAGGTGACGTTCAAGGATGCGGAGTCTGCGAGGAGGGCTTGCGTGGATGGAATGCCGGTGATAGATGGCCGGAGGGCCAATTGCAACCTGGCCTCCCTCGGTCATCGGCATCAATCGGCGCAGGATCACGGTAATAACTTCTTTTCTTCCTTGTATTTCTTTCGGTGAGACATTAGGTTGGATCTCAAATTCGAGCCTGATCACGATGGCTGGCCAGCATCCAGGTTCGTTCGACCAATTTTTTACCCGGCCGTAGCGAGTTACCGGCCGTCGGCGTATCTCAACCAATCCACCACCAACTACACGATCCCGTACTGGTAATGTCTCGACATGCCATGATTCTCCATTTTTTTATTAAAGTACAGGGCTTGTAAATATATTAATTTAAATCTAAGTTGCTGCTCTATTTCGATATTTAGTATAAAGCGGTTCCCCAGATGGGAACACGCGGGTTGGACCGCCGGGATCGGAATTTGGTGCTTTCGATTAATCCGTATAATTTAACATAGTATTTCCGTCAAAAAATAATAATAATGACGTATAATCATCCGTATTTCCTCCAATTTAATTCGTATAATCTGTTAATTCTCAGGTACTCCAACATGTACTCTCAAGAGGGAATGTACCCTTCCTATGTAAGTTAACTACTATCAAATCCCAAATATCTAACTAGATGTTCTAAATCTGGTTAATTAACTCTTATGTTCAGGGGTATTACAATCTTAATGGAGTCCCGCAGCAGTACCCGTACTACACAGGGCCTGGAACTTCCACTCCAACTTTGTTCCAGAACTACTACACTCCTTATAATTACGGCATATACACGCAGCCGAATCAAAGCGGCGGCAGCGGCGGCGGCGGCGGATACGGGCTGCAATACGGGCAGGTGGTGCAGTACCCTTACTTGACCCAGCAGTACACTGGCATTGTTCCCTTCCCCACCTCTCTCGTGCCAGGACTAGGTATGCGAGTCGAGTCGATCGTAGAGCTAGAACCCGAACGATCCAAACTATATAACTCTTTTCTTGTAAGAAATGGTTTATAGGTGGAAGAGCAACTGTTTAAATAGATTTTCCTTTTGAGGTAATAGATCTGATTAAGGTTCACATTATCATCTGCCTCGTGCATCGAACAGGTGTGAATGCGGCCCCAGCTGCGCCTGCAAGCGGACCCAGCGGCTCGCTCCTGCCTGCAGCGGGACCAGATCAGAACAATTCAGCTTAATTCTTGCTATTTCGTTCCATCAAGAGATTAACATGATCATCAAAGATATGATTAATCGGGACAATAATAGCAGCAACAACATGAACAGATGAAAGGAGTGATTCCATGATGACAAGCAGAAGCAGCAACAGGGATTGGAAGTGGAATTATGGAAGGGGAGGTGGCGGCCAGCACGGGTTGTCCTTGTCTGTCTCCCCGACCTTCATCATCATCTCCCAATTTATTATTTTTTTCTCTTTTTTTTCAGTTATATTAGTTGGATGATGTTCAGAGAATTTTGGATAATATCCATTTATTCGATTATTCAGATCTATTCCACTTCAAGACGTATAAATAACGGTCGCAGAATACAAAGATTACGCGTTTCGCGAGGGGCACTATATTCAACCTATCGGTTTATTTAGTTGGGGAATATTGTTTTGGATTTTTTACATCTGTACCGCTCCGAGCCATGCCCTGCTTTTTTTTGCCACTACACTCGTTCATGCATTCTAACAAAATCAACAATACATCTATTTTGTTATTTTAGTTAGGGTAAATTGCATAAAAAAATTCCTGACTATACACCCGATTTCAATGTCATATCTCAACTTTAAAAGATAACAATGTGGATCTCGATTTTTAATCTATGTCTCAATGTGGTTTTAAGATGCCGTGATTTAAGGTTGGAAAGATAAAACGTTTAACAAAGTTCTAATAATCAAGGATCACATCAAAACAAATCTTAAAGTTCGGAAATCACATTATTATTTTCAAAGTTCATATACGACATTGAAATCGGTATATAGTTCAAGGCCTTTTTTTGTAATTTGTTGTAGTAGTTATGCTACTATTTTACTTTAATGGAAGGCAGAATCTAGGAGGGACACAAGTGTAAAAACCTTATTTTTTCACGCGAGAGTGGGAAAATGGAAGCGGGAGAGGATGCAGTAAGGATGAAAACGATCCGATACGGATACGAATATAGGTATAATCATATCCTTATCCATTTTGAAATACGGATACGAATGCGGATACGAATATTGACGAATGTGAAAAATATGTTATCATATCCTTAAAAACGAATATGAATGTAAAATGAATGTGAATCGGATGCGAATAATAACAGAAATATTTTATAGATTAACTAAAATATACATGTTTATGCTGATTTAAACATAAAATAGATATACCGTATATTGTATTTCATAACAATTATATCAATAATGGTGAATGCAATCATAAAATGTTGTTACACACATCTATAAATAAATCTATTACTGTACTTATATTCGAAAACGGATATACGAATACGAATGCGAATATTTGCGGATGTCAAAGTGATATCCATATCCACATCCATTTTAAAACGAATACGAATGTCAAAATACGTATAAAACGAATACGATAGAGGATCGGATACGAATATATTCAAATTCGTTTTCATCCCTAGGAGACAGGCCTCAAATGCAAAATTTAGCATTATACTAGTCAACCCTATATATTCTAATGAAATAATTAGCAGGAGTCAACGGGATAAAATTTTAAAAATGTACTAGTTGATTTGCCGACTACTTCGACCGACAAGAAGTTATATGGTCAAAGAGTATCATATTCTTGCTGCAAATTGGATTAGTCAACAATAATTGTCGTTTTGAGAATTTGCACTCAATATTCTTTTAAATTTTTACAGCATAAATCCTGTAATCATGTTTAACTAAACAAAAACTCACGTAATCTTCGTTGTTACATCATGGTCCTTATAAAACTACTTCATTTTACATGTTAGTCCGTACGGTGAAGTTAGCTCTGTTAACGTAACTGTCACACACCCCAAATTTCATGATTGAGAATGATCGTGCAGAAACGGTAGCGGATGCATGAGAATGATCGATGGATCCAACTTCACAAAGGAGTCTATAGTGTGTGGGTAGCACAAAGGTTATCCATGTGAGTTTGGAGACTTAATTGTACGTGGCAATGGATAAGCGTCACGGAAGGCACTAGTTCGACAGCAGAGGGTCGTGGAACTTGTAGCAGTACGAGCACAACGAGTGCATACAATAGTGCAAGACATGACAACTGATGCACACAACGTTACATACGCGGGTGCAGAAGGGTGACATGTAGTAAAGTTGTAGGCATTGAGGAGCAATGGGATACGGTTAGACATGCATACACACAAGGGCGCATGGTATCGGTAGTGATGCATCACGGTATGATGAGGCATGGAGCGTTGCAGGTGTTGAGTACAAGCATTGTCAAGCATACTCGATGGTAGATGTACGGGAGTGGTCTGCGGTCTACGATAGCGAAGTTTTGGAGGACTTCTCCTTAGCATGTGGAGCGCTATGAAAGTGTTTACCACAAGACTGAGTGTTCGGTAGCACTCGGAGAAGTACAACAAAGCTGCATCAGTAATGCATTATAGCATTGAGTGTGTTGATGACTGGGCGATTGATGTTGCGTCAACCGTGCAAGAAGATGAAAGGACAAAAATGGAGTAAAAGAGACGAGAACACGAAGAGTTGTTGTGGAACACGAAGAGTTGTCATGGAACTTGAAGGTTCTTGAGTCTTTATGTATCATTATTGTATATGTAATAATGAGCGTCTCTTGGATTGCCTTGAGTCTTGTATATAAGAAGGGATTGTGGCTCATTTGTAAACAAGTAAGTGTAGAGTGACACACCCCACTCTAGAGCGAGCCCCCCTTTTAATAAGAGAAGAGCTTTATGCTCATGTTTGTGTGATTGTGTGGTTGTGTTCTTGACAGTGTTCTTGGGAGTGTTCTTGATCGATCTGTAGAGTTGTGCTTATGCTTGTGTTGGAGTGTCGGTATGTGAGCAGGCAGGAGTATGGGAAGAGTTGAAGCGTGTATGTGACTGTTCCACTCAAAAAGGTTGGTTAGCTACAAGTTAGCTAACATTGCATATGTTAGTCTAAAAAAATGGTGTTGAGATTATATCCCTGTGACATTTGTTATCAGAGCATAAGAGCGGAGCACAAAGCTTGATCGGTGCCAAGAAAGCTGGCAAAGCTAGGAGCAGTTGTTGGTACCATCGATTATGGGAGCAGAGGCTACTTGTTGGTGCAAGTTTGTCTTCAATCAATAAACCGAAGATGATGGATGTCACCAAGTGCATTGCAGCACAGGAGCAGGAAGTGGAGAAATGGAGTCCACCATTGGGACTCATGGCCATTGCGTCTTAAGCTTGGAGGATCGTTCTTCAAGGGGATCAGATGTTGGGGACGATACCCAACGATCAACAGAGTTAATCAAGACCTTAGAGGACAAGATATAGGTGTTCAACACAATGATGGAGGATCCATGCAGCGATATTGCCCTCATCAAGAAGGCAATGGTGAAAGACGAGAGCTCCACGGAGGTGCGACGATCGAAGGTACCCAAATCCTTAACATGTACGTGTAGTGCGAAGGATTTGGAGAACTTCCAATGGAATATGGAAGTTTACTTCAAGGTGACCAAGGTGAGAGAAGCCAAGAAGATCACATACGTAAAATATATTTAGCATTTGTAAACCCTTAGCATGTACGTATTGCATCATTCGAAGCGACCAAGATGAGAGAAGCCAAGAGGATTGCAATTCCATAACAAATCAATGTGACATCACATCACATTCTTTATTTCGATCCTCTTCAACCTTCATAATCATCCAAACAACTACTATTTATATAAGGTTGCCCACAACCCATCCCATCCTAGTAACCAAACATACCCAGTATGTTTGGGTTGAGGGTTACCCCTTTTGGAGGGTTTTCCCTCGAAACTCATATCTTTATCCCTCTTGTGGGTCCCACTTGAAGACCACTCTCTCTTATTTAATACATCAAACAATTTATTTATCTTTCATCTATTCCAACAAAATTAATATAGTACACCATCTTGTCATCTAAAATTTATAAAATACTCAGCTTCTACTTATCTTTTCAAACTTCAATACAAATACATCACAACAAGTACTCACATTTTCAAACTTCAATACAATCATATCACAACAAATTCTCTCAACCCCAAACTCTCTATCCAAACACTAAAATACAAAAATAAGTTATCTACCCTAAGATAACCATATATCCAAATGCACCTTAAGATTCTCAATCGTAGGGAGCTCAACAACAAACTTCCTACTTTCTAACTCCAAATCTAGGGAACCTACTCATAAAAACACCTTCACTTTGAAATTTGAATCATGACTCAATAGATTCCCCGCGACTATATAGTTAATCCTGGAAAGTTTGATATGTGCACATACTTTGCATTAGTGATGAGCATTGGGTCGGGCTACATCGATCTTTGTCCAAAATCCCTCCCTCTTAATCCTTCCCTATCTGAGCTCAAAATTGAACGAGTCGGACTTTTGCCAACGTATAGGCCCACATGATTTTTTGGACCAGGCTCGCGTCAAAATTGGTCCAAGTCTGGCATGACCTGTTAACCAAATACAATATACGATGCTAGAATTAAAAACATATGTATTATATAGAGGAAAGGGAAGTTGTTTTGAGTAACTGCCAACTTGACTATTACACTGAGGAAATTCCTCCCTTTTTATTTTTTTTCAAAAATAAAATCATGTATATTCATCTATATATCCCTTCTATATGCCATTCAAATTTCGTCGGAAACATAGACTCGAATGCCCTCCATCCAGAACAGGTTGATTACAACAAATTTGAAACCGTTAAAATTACATGTTCTAGATGGAGGGCATAGGAGTCTCTGTTTCTGACGAAATTCGAATGACATATAGGAGGGATATATAGATGAATAAATATGATTTTATTTAAAAAAAATAAAAAAGAGGGGAAATTGCTCCGTGTAACAGCCATGTTGGCTATTAGTCGAAACAATTTCCCTTTCCTCTATTATATATTGAATGATATATTTTTTTTCTCCCTTACAAAAATTTTATTGGTACTTAGATTCCAATCCAATGTAAAGTGCATGGTCAATTTGAGCATATTATATTGTGTTGATCAACATCCAATTCCAGAGGCTTTTCTTATAACAATTTAGAATGTAAGGTATATATAACACTTGTCAAAGATACTTAATAAAGATTATACAAGAGTTATTTAGCTTAATCCTTTCCAATAAGGAAGCAAGAACTTAAAAAATTGACCTTATGAAGTTTTGAAACCTATACACACCAAACTCTAAGCATCCTTGAGATTGACACTTGTGCACTAGACCTTTTTACTAATAACAACTCTTAATAACCATGTAAGTGCTCTTCTAATGAATATGTCATCAGCACATACTCTTTTGATTCTTTGTTGGAAAGGATCAAGCACATACTCTCTTAATTCCTCAAAGAGATTCTTTTTATCGTTTATGCTATAAATATGGAGTAAGTATTAGTACATGAATTTCTTTATTTTAAGATTTTTACATTTTTTATTATTGTTTTCTGCTTTAGGATTTCTATTTTATTTTAATGAGAAATTCTGAAAAGAAAGGGTTAAACTTGAAATCTTAGGATTTTACTATAGACTATAGATGAAAGTAATATATAGTAAAGCAGTTATTTTTGTTGTAAAATAAAGTCAGAATTGATTATATTGGAATTTTGGACTTTATTTTTAAGGATTCCTATGCATTTTATATGAATTTTCCAATTTTTATGAGATTCTTCCGATTTAGAGTTCACAGCATAAAGTTTTGAAATGAAATCATACTCTAAGTATAATATTCAACATTAAATTGATCTTTTCGAAAATTACTTTCCTCATTTTATGATTTTTTTATTTATTTTGTACTTTTATAAATTGTAAACCATGCTATTTTTGGAAACTAAGATCTATATTATTAGCATATATGTAGAGCATTTGTGGTATATTTGGTTTTGTGAATTTAATGCATTTTGGGTAATTTTTATTCTAATATGTTTTGAAGGTTTGAATAATTTAAGGGATTTTATCACTTGTGCCCCTCCGAGATATTGCAATATCAGTTATACCCCTATCTTTTTGGTAATATCAGTTGTGCCCCTAAATTCTTGCTCTGTCACCAGTTGTGCCCTTCCGTCAGATTGACCGTCAAAAAATTAAAATAACCATGGTTTATTCAAACCATGATGTGGTTAAGAAGGGTATTATGGTCCATACCTCTTCTTTCTCTGCCTCCCTCTTCTTTCTCTGCCTCCCGTCCCTCAGTTCTGCACATCCAAGTCAACGCCGAAAAACTCCAAGGAATGCCCATCTTGGCGGTGGACATCGACGTCGGCAACAGCAAATACGTCATTGCCATCTCCCGCAATGGTGTCGTGGACACTGTCCTCAACGAGACCCCCTTAGTCCGATTCTGCAAGAACCACCGCCTCTTCGGCTCTACCTCCACCATCCGCGACCCCAAGTCAACCATCAATCGGCTGAAGCGTGTCGTCATCAACGACAATCGACTCCTCCTATACGAGACCTCCGCCGACCCCGATGGCTGGATAGTGGTCAAGGGCCAATACCTCAACAAGCAGCAGGAGTTCACGGCCACGCAGATGCTTGGGATGCTCCTGTCCCACCTCAAGCGGACGGCCGAGCAAAAGCTGGGCTTCTCCATTTCCGCCTGCGTTATCGGGACCCCCCCCCCCCCCCGTACCTCGACGACGCGCAAAGGGATGCGTATCGATATGCCGCAGAGATCGCGGGGCTGAAGCAACTGGAATTGCTGCACAATGGGCTTGTCACTGCGAGGGACTACGGAAACAACCAGTCGGTCACCAAGGTCGTCGTGTTCCTCGATGTTGGCCACAGAGAAAGTAGATCGTCCCAGCGGCGGGGCGGGGTTGGGAGGGGGCGGGTGGCAGGCTGGAAGGGGGCGGCAGGCTGGGAGGGGGCGGGGCTGGGAG
Source organism: Ottelia alismoides (assembly GCA_037367405.1). Classification (NCBI taxonomy): domain Eukaryota; kingdom Viridiplantae; phylum Streptophyta; class Magnoliopsida; order Alismatales; family Hydrocharitaceae; genus Ottelia; species Ottelia alismoides. The sequence goes on along the minus strand of JAZKJV010001362.1, from coordinate 902,308 downwards.
GAGGTGGTGCGGGGCTGGGAGGAGACGGGGGCAGGGGCAGCGGCGGGGGCGGAGCTGGGAGGGGGCGGGCGACAGGCTGGAAGGGGGCGGCGGGCTGGGAGGGGGCGGGGCTGGGAGGAGGTGGCGCGGGGCTGGGAGGAGGTGGCCCGGGGCAGGGGCGAGGAGGAGGAGGAGCTGAAGGAGGAGGAAGAGGAAGAAGAAGAAGAGGATGAGGAAGAGGAGGAGGAAGAGGAAGAAGAAGAGGATGAGGAAGAAAATGACCTCTTAACCTTTTTTTTAATTAATTCTGCCTATGTCCTCAAAGTTAACGTCCGTTTGCACTGTAGATGAACGGTAACTAATCCGAGGGGCACAAGTGACAAAATAACAAGAATTTAGGGGCACAACTGATATTACCAAAAAGATAGGGGTATAACTGATATTGCGATATCTCGGAGGGGCACAAGTGATAAAATCCCATAATTTAAAGAACAAATGATAGAATTTTTGTTTTGAAAAGAGTTTTTTTAGGTAGACTTGGCAATGAACAAACTACCTTATTTTTTATAATTTTCAACAACAACATAGGAATTAAAATTGCAACCTACCAAAAGGGCGTATTTGGTACAACCTTCACAAGTTTTACATTAGATTAATGATGAAGGAATGAAGTCCCCAAGCACAAGGACAACTTTGTAATAAATGGGTCGGAAAGAAATGTCAATAGGTCCGGGGGGTCTCCATGATTCTTGAAACATGCTTGGTTTATTGTGCAAATATTCCAAGAGGCCAAGGCACATATGTGAGTATATGAAACTCTAACCCGTTCTGCACTCGCACTCGGGGTCCTTTGGGGAGTTTACCCCCCTTACCCCACATCCTCTCTCTCCTTGTGGGTTCTATTTTATTCCTTTTTAAAAAAATAAATAAATCAATTTTACATCATCAATCCTACCAAAAACTAATATATTAAACCATCATATCATATAAAAATTGTAAACTACTCCACTTTTACTCATTTTTCCAAACTTCAATACAATCACATCACAATAACTACTCACTTTTTCAAACTTCAATACAATCATATCACTTCAAACCCACTTCTAACCCACCCCCAGTTTAACCCCCTATCCAAACATTATAATCCAAAAACGGGTTACCCTCTACCAGTTTAACCCGCCAACCAAACGTACCCTAAGGACTCGTTTCGTTACCCCCTGCATTTTTGGATTATGATTTCATCACAAATCAACGTGATATTACATTACATTTCTCATTCCAACCCTACTAATTATCCAAACAGCTACTATTCGCGGGAGGTTACTCCAACTCAACCCAGTTACCAAACATGTCTCGAGGGCTACTTGGCAATTTAGCCCTTAAGGTGATGCGGCATAGTTTCACTTCGTAATTACATGAAGTGCTGAAGGTAGGTTCTGTACTTTGCACATCCTCTTATTAATCAATGGGAGAGCACATGTCAGTAGTGGAGCTCATCCTATTTGTATTACAAATGTTATTTCGATTTTTGTAAATGATCATTTTGTACAAATTTGAAATGTTCTTTGCAAAAATGATCATTTACAGCGAGAACATGGTATGAAATATACAAAATAATAATAACTCTAGCTAAAAAATACACGTGTATGTGTGTGGATGTGTGTACATATGTATTTATATCTCGATGTACATATGTGTGTATGTAAGTATGTATCAACCTTTATTTAGTATATATTTGGCAAAAAGATCACAAGATCTTCAGTGCATAAACGATATATACTATACTTGTATTAGTTCGTTAGTCCTTTTGATGGTTCATCGTGTTTTAACTTGATTACATTGTATATCCTTTTTCTTTATTTTAGTGTTATATTTATTGCAAGGATTTTGATAAGTACATGTAGGATTGAACTACCACTGCGAAGAGGTAAATAGTAGTTGTAACAAATATAGTAAAATAAAAAATAATTAATCACAACAATCACAAATAGAGAAGCAAATCAGAGAAGCGATCATTTGCACGATATTTTTATGAGGAAACCCAAGTAGGTTAAAACACGGATCTAACTATCTAAGTCTTCGACTCAGGATTCCCAATTAGCCTTATCAGTCAATTTTGCATTATTAGAGTTATAAGCCAAGGATAACTCAATTGTTTACAAGCTTTTGGGCCAAATACCAAATTGCTTATAACCTTGAATCGTATATATCGAAGTTCTTTGGTTAGTATAAAATACCATAGTCTTCTCCTTCGAATCATAAACCATGAATTAATGTTGAGGCTTCTTGGATCAACCAAATCCTCATATGTTCTTGGATCAAATACCCAAATGCGTCTTTTCTTTAGAAGTGTCCAAGATAACTTTTATAGTTCTTAAGACATGTCAAAATATCTTAAAAACGTTGGAGTAAAATATAGAAATAATTTGACTTGAAAGAATAAAAATGAGATTTTTACCCAGCAAACCCTACAATCTTTGTCAATTACCTCTACAACCTTTGAAACATCCTAATTCCTCCTTCGACCCCGTAAACTTGCTAACCCTTACCCTATAAACCATGTGGTTAACCTCCATCCATTTACACGTTAAAACTAACCTTATTCCGTTACATTCTTTTATATTATACATATTTTATTTATCAAATTTACAATAATTGTCACTCCCTCTCACCCTCCTCCTTTTCCTCACCACCCAGCACCCACCAACTCCTCGACCTCCACCGCCCTCCTCCTCCCCGACCTCCGCCCTCGACCTCCTCATTCCCAACCTGCTCGAAGCTCCCCCCATCGCCTCCCCCGCTCGAAGCCCCCCCCCCCCCCCCCCCCCCGCCTCCCCTGGCCGCTCGAAGCCCCACCCTGTCACCTCCCCTGCTCGAAACGAGCCCCCCTCTCCCAACGTCCTGGCTCGAAGCCCCCCGCCCCCATCGCTGCTCGAAGCGAGCCCCCCCTCCCGGCGCCCCGGCTCGAAGCCCCCCTCCCCCGTCGTTGCTCGAAGCGAGCCCCCCCCCCCCCCCCCCCCCCCCGCCCCGGCTCGAAGCCCCCCTCCCCCATCGTTGCTCGAAGCGAGCCCCCCCCCCCCCTTGTTGCCTCCAGCCCAGCCTGCCTCCTTCGAACCCCCGCCAACCTCCTCCACGCACCTTGGTTAATTTTAGTCGTCCGATCGCGGATCGGTTAGATTAACTCATTTTTAACCCAAGGAAGTTAACTTTAGACGTGTCAATTTAACGGTAGGATTCGTGGGGTAAGACAGAGCAAGTTTACGGGATCGATGGAGGAATTAGGATGTTTCAAAGGTCGTAGAGGTAATTGGCAAAGATTATAGGGTCTGCCGGGTAAAAATCCCAATAAAAATCTGTAACCAAATATAATTGATCATTGCACTTGACTTGATCAATCGAGGATGATCGACCAAGAAAGGTTAAGCCGATCGATCATTTCTGAAGGTTAGATGATTGGATGTTTGAATTCAAAAAGTTATCAATTAGATTTTCAAAGTTATTGATACCCAAAATGCTTATAGTCCCCACTCCTTATAATCCACTTGAGGTTACTAGATGTGGGACTATGATTGGGGTGTTACAATCTTATCTGCTTATATATGCAACATTCTCATTATCATATGACTCATAATCTGTCAGAGGAAACCTACTCTAATAACATATTTAATATCGAGGCTTAGACATAATCCGTTGTCAAGTACAACTAGTCAAAACAACTTGTGGGGCTTGAGCTCGATGGGGGCCCCACTATTAGAAATAGCAGGATTGACGAGCACGCCTAGGCATGGACTGAGAGAGCATGTTTCCTCACCGATATCCGGACGAGCACCTATAGAGCACGTGTCATCAATCGCATCCTCAACCCATTTGAATTCCAGTGGGCTTGCATTAAGTGGCGCATGGGAAATTATGGGTGAGCATCGTGTCGAACACCTCACAAGCCCATAAGTGTGCTCACTTGTGTGTATGCTTTCTTATTCATTCTATAAGAAAAAAATCCCTAAAATCCCACTATGACTAACTTTGCTTCCCATCTCGTGCCTTTGTTGGCCCTCATTTGGCTCATCCCTACAGCAACAGTTATTCGTTGACTTTTTTATAATCATTATTATTAAATTTAATTATGGTTATTCATTGACTTTTTTATAATCATTATTATTAAATTTAATTATGGTTGGTGTAATTTTTTACGAGAATAGGACTCAACAAAATCATCATTATATGAACTTTTAGCAATGAATATGACATATGTTCTTAATTACAAGAAAAAAATATCATAATTTATCAACAAATAATATGTGTCGTTATATCTTTATCATCGAAAGATATAACAACGAATACTCGAACTATTCGTTAACTTAGGTCAATTTTATAGATGGATAAGAAATATCCTACGAATATAAAACTTCTACTCACATTTTGCAAAATTGATATTATCAGCTGATTAACTAAAAATTAAATAACTATAGACATAAATAGTAAAAAATTTAACTAATGTGTTAAAGGAACACAACAAAAAATGTTACCTATGGCAAATAATTTGAATATGAATAATTTGAATATTCGTTGACATATCTTTCGATGTTGAATGTATAACAACAAATATTATTCGTTGTAAAATTGGCTTTTGTTCTTGTACTTAGCAATGAATGTCATATTCGTTTCTAAAGGTTCGTATCAATGATTTATCAGTTGGCTTATTCGTCAAAATATGTAGAAATCGTTTCTAAATTTACCAACAATTAGAAGAACATGTCAACAGATAATTGTTGTTATATGAGTCATTGCTAAAAATATAAGAAATGCTGCAATAATCGTTGTGAATTTAAAGAAGTAACAAATATTATCCGTTGTTATATATTTAATTATGTATGATACGACAATAAATGCTGAATTTTCGTTGTCTTTGGTAAATATTGTTATAGTGGAAGTATTTGTACAGCATATTATATAAAAAAATAAGATAACATATACATACATACATTTTCCTGATTATATCTGGAAACCACTAGAAATTACACACCTATCACGATGTGCATAATTTGGTAAATATTGTAAGTTTTTGTTCTCCGTGGATTTTATGCTTAAACATATGAATACACTCATTATGATGATTGCCCATATTCTCTCAAAGAGTGACTGACGTTATGGCACCGGACACGGATGAGCAGTTAATACGCTGGAGTGGCTTAACCGATAGATGCGGCAAGGATCGATGCATGAGGAAGTTGTTATCTGAGCAAAGTTTTTTTACATCCTGTTTTTTTTTCCACTTTTTAGCGATCTCTTTCTAATGATTTTTTTTCTATTTTTTTACACCATTTGAGATGCAATATGTGATTTATAAATAGATTGGATGAAGTAATAGTGATCGTAAGGATCCTACCTATGATTTATTCATCAACCATCCGCGAGAAAATGGAAACTCATATATAGTAGAGATATCGGATCTCAAAAATGGTTGATGACCCTTGTTGAATATGAAAAAGATGATCGAAGTGACGAGGACGAGGATGACAATGAAGAAGATGAACAACCTAGGATCGTGACGTTGCAGTCAGTTTATCGTGGAGTCATCATCCACAAGAGTGATGTCAAGGTGGACGAGAGAGCATAGAGGGAGACAGAGAAGCAAAGCCAAAGAATGAAAGAAAATGGGAAGAGCATCAGTCAACGATGGAAGAAGTGAAGGATTTGACACTCAATGGTATGTAGTACTACGTAACTTATATTTTTATATTCACAACTCTTTGTCATTAACATTATGGTTCTAAATTCAAATTATTCTTGTGATATATTGTGTTGTGGCGTATGTGAATGTGTAACACCTTGTGGTGCTTGATTGTGAATGTGGATATACTTGTGACTCTTGACTTTGAATGTGGATATACTCGTGGTACTTGATTGTGAATGTAGATTATATGGAATTAGTATTTTCTTGTACATGTACAATTTTATATACTTGTACAGGGTATAGGTAATCGTGAGGGAAGCGTAAAACTGAAGCAGGTAATATTTTTTTCCTGGTATCAGAAAATACTACTACATGTAGTCCCTTATGTAGTCACGGTTGGTATGTTTTTTATATATTGACTACATCTAATACGAGCACATGGACTATTGTGCTCGCACTCTACGAGAACAATACGACCACAATGTGGTCTTCATAGATTTTGCAGCCCCCCAAATTCGACCATGGCATTTTCGACTACTTGTAGTCACATATGACCAATACAACTACACTACGACTATAATGTGAGCCGAATTGGACTATATTTGTGCTTGCATTGTATGCAATTTCTTATGCAATTTCTTGTAGTGCATGTACAAGTCTTCAACATTCTGGAGCAGACCAATTTATCAATTGGATGTCTTTAAATATACATATTCATCATCAAGACCCACCTGGACGTTCAACACTAGCTTATCCATCCATGAGAAGCCCCAATCGATTCTGATGAAGCCATTCCTATGCAAGAATAGTATAAGTATCACCGCAACTGGAGGTTCACGTCATTTGAGTTGGGCTCGGGTTTGCACAAGGAGGAAGGTGGTGAGGATGGGAGAAGCGAAAATAGCAGCATTGCTTTGTTATTGGAGCAGACCTGAAGTTGCAGATATCGAAGAGGGGTGGGGAGGAGGAGAGCCAAAGGCTTGTGAGACATTTATTCGATGAGGGGTGAGGAGGAGGAGGGGGGCAGAGGTGGAGGAGCATGGGGGTGGCGGAGAAGGAGGAAGGGGCAGAGGAGGAGCAAGGGGAGTGTGGAGGAAGGGTAGGAAAGGCGGAGGAGGAGGGCCTGGAGGGGCGGGTTGGGTTGGGGAGGAGGAGGAGGGGGTTGGAGGGGCAGGTCTAGGGAGGAGGGTGGGGAGGAGGAGGAGGAGGTGCGGGATTGGGCGAGGCAAGGAGGAGGGAGTGGAGGAGGACGGACTAGAGGGGGCATGGCTGGGATCGTCAGAGGAGAAAGGGGGTAGAGGAAAAGGGTGAAGAAAAGGATTTTAAGAAAATGATCAGTCTACCTTTCTTATTGGTTAGATAGTAATGTATTCAAAAGTTAACGTCCATTTGAGATGGAAGTGGGCGGAAACTAACTTGAAGGGCACGTATGATAAAAGTTGAGGAAGGTGGGGGCACAACTGATATTCCAGAAAAGGGAGAGGCATAACTGATATTGCAATATCCCAAAGGATCCCAAGTGATAAAAACTCTTAACAACATGACACGCATGAATTCGAAAGAAACCCTGAGGAATAGTAAAAAAGAAAGGGCGCTTGAACTTACAGCTCGTAAATTCTGAATAGATAGAGTAATTTGTATTATTAACCCCTCTTGACCCCTCGTCTTTCATTATGATCGTTATATGCTGCTCAGATCATGCAATCCTAGTCTCATCTATATCACACGTAGCACTTTAGATGCCACACGTTCCCTTCTAATTTATCTTGATCACTAGAGAAACCCTCTATATATGGAGGAGCTAGTTGATTTTGTTCCTTATTTTCTAGAATTTTGATCCTATCTAGTTTATATAGTGTGTGTATGTGTGTGTGTCAAGTAAAAGATCTCCATCTACTTTCTTTCTTTCTTTTTCAAATCTTACATAGGTGTTGGGGAGGGGGGGATTCTGTCAGTTTGATATTATTGTATGCGCAAAACTACCCATGTGCATGGTTGTTTATCTATATGAGTGGATCAAATGTACAAACATGTCATGTGAGCCATACTTCCTTTGTATTAATATTATATTTACTTTCTTTTTTTTTCAAATCAGTTTGTATCATCTAGATCCCAAGGCCAATTCCCACCTCAAGGAGTCTATGGTATCTTTCTATCTCTCCCCATGTGACATCACTATGTACTGTTTGAAAATTTTACATTCTCAATAATAACATCTATTTGAAATTATTAGTCTATTTGAATTATAACCGCTTACCGTAAATAATTACTATGTATAATTATCTTAATTTTTCCTTCGTGTAATATATCTCTAATATACATATATACCCACACTTGGTTGTATTGGAGATACAAATGGACATGAATATACACAAACTAAATCCATTACATAGCTATCCCATACATTTTCACACATCTTTATAAATTCAAATGACTAATGTAACCCACATATATTTCAATTATGTCAACAATTGTATCATAAAGAAATAACTATGGAAATATCTGTATTCATACCCAACCCCGGGCATCTAAGGTTGACGTAATATTCGGTACAGTCTGATTTGAATGTTACTTTTACCATGCAAATATGATCTACTATATTTTTGGAATTTTTTTGAAAAAAGGAAACAAATTATAAAGATAAAAAGATATACATAATAAGTTCAAATTTATACAATTTTACATTATACGAGAAGGTCATAAGAATCCAATTTTCAAATATGAACTTCAATTCCTTAAAAGTTGATCTGATTTCGTAAATAAATACACATTGATTGAAAAATGAGTAGATTTCATGAAAGATTGTATGAGGTAGGATAACGGCTTTTAGTTCTCAGCATGTTTAAATTAAATTTTTTATTTATTAATGTTAGTCATATGTACACAATGAAGTTGGTCATGTAAATTGGACTTAACATGATTTATTGATATTCAGTGAAGATTGTGTGTTATATACAAGTGACAATATACAAGAATTTAACTCCTTATTTTCTGTTTTGCTTTTATCTCTTAAACTTATTTAAAAGTTAATATTATATAATTAGTCTATCTTTATTATCAAGGTTATATTTATTATTTTATTGTTATTTGCACTTTTAATTTTTTTCCCTCATGAATTAAGGTCAAATGTTAGTATGATGTATATGAATCAAAGATTCATCGTATATCAAGACGAAGCCTTTGGTAGTTAGTCAGATATGCATGATGCAAGGTCCAAATAAGAAAATTAAAAGTTTAATAAATTAAGAATTGCCTCCCCCCTCCTTTTTTTCTTTGTAAAGGTGTGGTGGGAAACAGTGTTCACGAAAGTGGTCTGTGCGGCCGCATATGCGTATGCGGTGCCTTCAGCGCACCGCTTTCATGAAGCCCCGTATTATGCATCATGTGCGCTTATGTGGGACACATATGCGGGTTGTGTGGCCGCCTATGCGGCCTGTGCGACCGCATACACATTTTTTATTTTTTTTATTTATTAATTTTTTAAATTTTTGCCATGTTTTTATTGTGTTATTTGTGCCACATTTTTCCTTGTTTTTTCATGTATGCCAACCAAGCATCCATGATCATTTAAATCCATCGTCAAAGTAGTTGTACTGCGACTACAAAAAAATGAGCTATAGTGACGGTTTTGAAAAAATCCGTCACTAAATTAGCCATTGTTAAATATATAATGACGATATTATTCGTTGCGAAATGAGTTTTCGTACTCAAATTAGCAACGAATATCATATATGTCGTTATATTATTAGCAACGGTCCACATAGCGACGCTTATCCGTTGCTATTTTTTAAAATTTTAATTAATCGTCGCTAAATTTTGAACTAAAAAAATAGTGACGATTAGTTGATTTTTTGAAAAATAGCAACGGATAACCGTCGCTATGTGGACCGTTGCCAATGATATAACGACAGATATGATATTCGTTGCTAATTTTGAGTGCGAAAACTCATTTCGCAACGAATAATATCGTCATTATGTATTTAACAACGGCTAATTTAGTGACGGATTTTTTCAAAACCGTCACTATAGCTCAATTTTGTTGTAGGAGTAAACTCGCGAGGAAGAAAAAGAATAATGTACCAAAAATTTAACAAACTAATTTAGTCAACTAATAGTTATAATGAATGCAATATATTATATATAAAGTTTGGTACTTTTGATGGAGGATCGGTTATAGATATAACGACGGAGATAAATGATAATATATTCAATAATAGAGGTATTTTGTGTGCTAACTTTTCTATTTTGTTGATTGTTGTGAATTATTTTGTGTGCTAACCGTTCTATTGAAGTATTGATATTTGATTAATAGAGATTGTTTTGAACTCTATATGAAAGTTGTTTTTCTTAGATCTTCTGTTGGACTACAATTATACATAAATTTAGTTCTCTTGTAGAGTCACTTTTGTATATATATTTATTTATTTATCAATAAAAAATTAGGAAATCGCGTAGAACCGCATATACCCCGCATATGCCCCCGCATACCGCTTAATCGCTATTTAGTGACCTGTCCGAACGCATACGCATACCGCTTTCATGAACCTTGGTGGGAAGTATTGTTTGTAACCTGGAATCTATCATACCACATTGGGAGACAAAGCAGTTGTTTATAGGGATGTAAATGGATAGATATATATACGGATATAGGCGTCATTGTATACTTACATGTTTTAAATACTATTGACGGATATGAAAACTATGTTATTATATTCTTGAAAAACAAATACGGATGTAAACAGATATATGATAGCATATGAATAATATTAGTATAATTACTATACCAAATATGGTGAAGGAAGATACAAAATTAGGTTATATATGGTTAAAAATAAATCTACAACTATATTTATATATGAAAACGGATATACTGATACGAATAAGGATGTTTGCATAAATCAAAGCGATGCATGTCCATATCTATGTATGTTCTAAAACGGATAAAGATCTCAAAATCTATATAATTGGTACAGTGGTGGATCGGACACAAATACATTGATAAATGTTTGCATCCATAGTGGTTTATCATAACTATTTAAAATCAATCTTGGATATGTTTGCAAAAAAGGCCTATAAACTTTAGGGTTTCTATCAGTTGTGTCCCTCCGAGATATTACAATTTCAATTATTCCCCTCTCTCTTTTTTGGAAAATCAGTTGTTCCCTTGACTTCTTGAAGTTATATCACGTGTGCCCTTCAGGTTAGTTGTCATCCATCCCCAACGCAAATGGGCGTTAACTTTTGGGGACACAAGTAGAGTTAAATAAAAAGGACTGAGAGATCTTTCCTTCCCCCTCCTCCACCTCCGCCCCAACCTCCTCCTCCTTCTCCCCCTCCTCCTCTGATGCCTCCTCCCCCTCCCCCATTGCTCCTCCCCCGTGCCCCCTCAGAGCACTCGACCTAAAATCGTTCTTTACAGTTGTTGAAGCCCAAATCTTCAACATACCATGCACAGATACCCTAGAGCATCAGTAACTCCTTAGAGTTCCCATGCCTTCGACAGAATCATCGAGATCCTCCCATGAGAAATTTTCTCCTATCGATATTCCGTCAACAAAACAATTAGGAAATTGACCTCTTCTGCACGAACTGATCACCACCGATCTTTAGTAGTGGTAGGAGTTTTAGGTTCTCCTCCACATGACCATTCCAGTTGATGGACATGCCACCTAACTACAATAGCATCTCAACCGATAACCGCTCTGACTTAGCCTGATAGGACCCTTATCTCAATCTAGTTCGTCACTTGGGTTTACAAGTGACATCATCTCAACCGACAACCACTCTCCTCCAACCTTGTCCTCCTCCTCCGCCTCCCCTCCCCCTCTAGGACCTCCTCCATCGCAGCTTCTCCCCCTTCAAGACCTCTGCTTCCTCCTCTGCAACCCCTAGGTCCTCCTCTTCCGCTCCTCCCCCTTAAGAATCTCTGCTTCCTCCTCTGCGACCCCTCCCCATCCAAGCCCTCCTCCTCTGTAGCCCCTCCCCATCCAGGCCCTCCTCCTATGTGGCCCCTCCACCACAGTCCACTGATCGGAGACTCGACCCACCATCTTCATGATCCTCTCGGCCATTGGAGTCTGCTATGTAACATCTTATCCTTGCTGAAAATGAGAACTCAACAACAAGCAACATCATCTCAGAGCTAACTCCTCAACCATGTCAAGAACAAGAATCATCGGAGGCCCATCAGGATATCATAGCATCTCGCTAGAGTTCCCCGGGAACCTGTGAAGGAGGAGGCCGAAGACCGTGTGCGACGGAGGAGGATGGGTGGGGGAGTGTTTGGACAGTTATGTCCCTCTAAACCTCACCATGATTTGAAAAAACCATTGCCAGGTTCAACTTATTGACAGCTAAAGTAACGGAGGGGCGCAAGTAATAAAATGGCAAGAAGTCAAGGGCACAACTGATATTCCAAAAAAAAGAGGCATAACTGAAATTACAATATCTCAAAGGGCGCAACTGATAAAAACCCTAAACTTTAATTGTTGTTGCAGCAAAGTAGTATGGTAATAGTCATACATGTCAATCTAATTAAATTAGAGAAATCAAGATTAATAATGTTATAAACTTCTAAAACTAATAAATTAAAACTAATAATAATAATAAATGAACAAATAATTGCATTCTACATTAAAATAGTATACTTGTAAGTATATATGTTACATGATTATATACTATTTATTCAATGAATTCGATTGATAGATGCGAATCGATTTTCTTTCAAGATGGATTTAAGAAATAATAGCCTTGGACAAATAATTTGAAGGTATTGATCTTGCACCCTTGAACAAATATCTTACTGTTGTTGCATTGTTAATCTCCATATTGTCAGACATTGCTCGTGGCGATATCACCCATCACTTAAATGGAGACAAGGTCAATCCATTTCTAGAGGCATCACTTGGAGCCTCGCGTTGGCGCATCGTCATTGTCTTAATCGATGCTTGGTTGTCGCCGAGCACCGATGGTGATCGTGCAACTCCTCGCCGCTTCGAGATAGGAGGCTCATGCACCATCATCATGCCCTAGCGAAAGTTGCAACTTTTGCCAATTGTGACGGTCATTCCCGTGACTTCTTTAATAAGAACATAAACTTGGCGACCATATTGTCAAGAACACCATTGCCTTGAGAAGCAGTATACCTTCACGAATTTTGGAAATTCCAAACAAGTCACAAATATTTTAAGTGAATCTCGAAATCGATGTACACATCCAAATATATCATGTCCAAATATAAAATATAATATGTGAAATCAAACAAGAATAAAACAGATATTTACTCAAGATCCTAATTTAAAGGAGCGGAATAGAACTACAAGAGAAAAAAGCTCCAAAGGTTCGAGTCTCAAGAAGAGCTCGCCACCCGCCAAGAGACTAAAGGCTAGAGCGCAAAGTCAAAGAGTGAGTAATTCTAACACTAACTCGAGAACAATTTTTTTTATCAGAACTTGATATTCTGTTAGAAAAACCAGAGCCCCTTCTTGACAGTATGCATCAGAAGATCTCATCAACGGAAACCTTATAAAATCCGTACTGAAAGACAAGCTTGACATATTATGGTCACGCCAAACATGGTAATGAAACATGCCACATTGCTTAATCCATGTGAGCATCTCACGTTTAATTTAGCACATTCTTTTCTTGAGTAGAACATGGCACAGTGGCATGTCATCACATCAGCGCACCCACTTTCAGGTGCAGAACCATGATTTCCATTTTCTGGTGTTCAAGTTCAGTACAAGGAAGACCATCAAGATTTAGTATCCAAAAAGCAAAGAGTGATCATGTATACCAATTACCAAAGCAAATCTATAAAGATAAAAATTCCTTATACTTAGCGCACTACATACAGTCTCCTCTCTTCGCAAAGCATTAACCTTGATGATTCCAGTCGCACAATACAACCTCACACAAAGGAAGGGGAGCTCAAGTTGAGCAGATCCGACAGAAACCAGTCGGCCGGGGAGCACGCACCAAGCCATACAGGCCACGCCCCTGGAATGACGACCCCGCACTGCAATCACCTTCCTGGCCTTGCAAACCTCCTCGCAACTCCGAAGATAACCGCCTTTGTCAAGAGGCCTCGGTCGAGGGAGCAAGCAAGAGCAATGGCCCCACCAAGCAACAAATACCTCGGAATAGCCTTTCCTTCCTGTTTTTCTTTCGTGACGTCTTCGATCTCGGTCAACTCATTGTTACCCTCCAAGTGTCGTAGGTATTCCACGCTTACTTTAGTATTTATATGCGCCATTTGTGCACACTTCGACAATTCTGCTCCGGACTCTTTGAGCTTCTGGTATGCTCGTAGGCCAGGCTCGATCTTCTTGACACAACCCCACATTCCTTGACGAATGCCAAGCTTCGCAATTTCATATGGGATACCCATGTCCTCGTGGTGGAACAGCAGGACTTCACATGCTGTCATCCGCCCATCTCTCATCGATTCCGCTGGTTATGAAAATGTGGGTTGTTAAATCACAAAGAATGTAATACGAATTGAGACACCTAAGTGGGTAAATTCGCAAGGACGGAGATGGGCAGGGAGTTACCAGGGCGAATGCACCAACTAGAATAGTAAAGATCGACACGCCTCGGCTTGTTGCGTCTAGGCACGTCTGGGTAGGGCACTCCCTGAAAGAGGGCATGAAAAAAATTAGAAAAATTAAAAAAAAACTGTAAAAGTAAGTCTGCAAGTGAACATCAATAGAACACTAATGATCTGGCTTTTATGCCTCAAATCAGACAAAAGGTAAAGAAAATCATAGGAGACTAAAAAAAGGAAGTATATGATGAGAAGTCATATTTATTCTTCAGAGAGGCATGAGGCTAGGCAGCGTCTTTAGACTTCAATCTTATTCAGCATAGTAAAACGAAAAAGATCCTCATTTATCAACTGTAGAATCAAAGAAGTTGCTTCAACCTCACGCACGACCAAAAAACAAGATTACAACAACCATATGAAGAGAAAAATACATGAATGTTGATGCAAATAGCTGTTTCAGTCAATTTGAATATGTGTCGTAATTAGTTTAGGATTTAACTCGTGATGCACGAGGAAAGGGTTCGTGTCATTGTGAGGATTGGTATTTGCGTCAATAAAATAGATGTTCCCCCCACATAGAAAGATTAGCCTGGAATTATTTGTCTTAACTCAGTTGCAATTCCAGGGTCAAGATTGGCTATCAGAATATTGTGAGCATAATCACTCATCTGACCTGTTTTTTAGGATTAATAATATATATTATTATCTACCATTACCCTTTTGGCCTAACATACCGTGTATGAGTTGTTAGAATTGACTGATATATTAATATGATAGTACCGAGCGATTGAAAAACCGATGCAGTGAAAAGCAAGCCAAGAATAAGTAGGAAGAGACAAATGAAAACTAAATTTGATTTGAACATGTGTTTCACAGTATGGTCAATAACACGCTTTTCTGTGAAGCTGAGAAAGTATGGTACATAGCAAAAAAACACAATTCAAGCAGTCATCTAATAAAATACAAAAACATCATAATCAGGAAAATATATGCAGAACAATAAAGATTTCAGCTTTCAACTCTAACACAACATTCGACATATAGCATGCAATGGTGACAGCCAGCTTTCCAGTTTGAAAACACCATTTTAAATAATTAGAATTCCGAAAAGTCGCCACCAGAGGGAACCTATTTACATAGGTTAAAAAATCATATTATGCAATGAAACAAAACACTGTTTAACATAGTTGGCCTTAAAATTTCAATTGCGTTTTGACTCGTATTACAAACAAAATCGATCAAACTAATTGAGAAATTCTCTTTCTCCGACTTCAGTCTGAAAACATCAACATTCAAACAGAGGTATTCGATGATATATTTCTCAAGCAAACTATCTTTCTATGAAGCAAGTAGTTACAAATTACAATACCTTAGTCACACAGTAGTATGCTCCTCCAGATTGCCAAATCCGGCGACCAATTGTGTATTCTCTATCACTGCAGAAGAAGGGAAACTGCAACAAGATAAAGCTTGAAGGTAAGATATTACCCTTTTGAAATCACAACAAACAGAAAGGAAACAACATAATATGCCTCAGAAGGTGAAACAGAATATCAGCAAGCAATTCTCACCTTTCTAATCCAGTGGACTATCATGGTACCGGTGCTTTGACATTCTTCCTTAGTCTCATGGAAGAGAAGCATGTCATCCCACTTCAACTTAATCCGGTGTTCATCATCCCAGAAGAAATCTCTGACCATCTCTGCCGTAGCATCCTCAAAGATAGTCTGGCTTCGATATTGCGGAGGGCCGGTCTAATGCAACACAAAAACAAAAATATTGCAGATTAAGGTAAACACTTCAATTACCGCAATCTTTTTTCTAAACCAAAAATTACTAATCACTCCCAACAAAGAGAATTATCCATCTCCAGATATAGTGTATCATCCAAACAATTAAATAGAAACCAAGAACATTTAATTGCCTCGAATAGAAGCTGATTCCAGTCTTCTCCTCAGCTTAAAGAAAACTAAAGCCATGTGATAATTACCTGAGGATCGCGGCGCCACGCCTTGTAGCGGAAGGCTGGCATGGTTCGGTCCATCATCTGCAGCCACGCCGGCCCGCCATCGGTCTCCTCGACTAGCTGCGACAGGTGCTCCAGATCGGCCGTCGTCACCGCCAATTTCCTCTCTCCAGGCTCGCCCTCTCTGAACAATCCCATAAAAAAGAAAGAAGCAAACCATCATCAAAACATCCAAATTCTCCACAAATACACCTTAATCAGATCGCGAACAAAGCATCAAGCACCACCTCACAGCAAGATCCATTTTTTCCTCCTTGTGCTCCGATATCAGCGATGAAAAGCAACCGGGCAACTGCGCCTTGAACGACTCGAAGCTCGGGATCCCCAATGCCGAACCCAACCCCTCCTGCCCCACCCCCTGCGAACCCCCGACGGCCTCCTTGGCACCTTCCACAAGCTCCACCGCCCACCGGGGCCTCCACGCCCACCCAACGAACAGCCCCACGAGCACCGCCACCCACAGCGGCCCGCAGAACACCATCAGCTCCGTCACAACGCCCGCAACCGTCGGCTTCCTCAATATCTCCAGTAAGGCCTCCACGATCAAAGCCATAGCAGAAGCCACCAAGATGGGATTTTTAACGCTACCCACAATCCAGAATCCCCGAAAACAAGAAGATATTGAGGCAACAACGAGGAATCGTGAGGTGGGGATTGTGGGGAGGGGAGGGGTCGCTCAAAGAAGGGGGTTTTTGGGGAGAAGGGATTGAGCTGCCAAAACCAAAGATTGGATAAGGATTTGGAGATAGAGGCGGAGAGGGGATCGGATTGGATTCCCGTAGCGACAGAGAGAGAGAGAGAGGGGTTGGTATTTGGGGAGCTGTGTTCTCCACCTCAAACTATGAGGTCCTTTCTTGGGATGATGTAGATTTTCTATACTAGTATTAAATTATATATAGATTTTTAAGGAGCATTGGGAAATAGGGGGGGCTTGACCAAGGCATATGGTTTGTGTGGACCTTTTGGGAGGTGGGTGAGGGGGAGGAGGAAGCTCCCCCCCTCCCTTTTGTTAGTTCTCTAGATGGTGGAGCTCTACCAATTTCCTAGGTGTGGGTTTTACATATTTGGAGAGGGGGCCCCATCTTTGACCACAATGGTATTGCTATGTGCATGTTTATCTTAGTAAACCTCAGTTCCATGTCGATTCTCTTTATCGCACACCTTACAATTGCCTAGCTCGTTACTCGGTGTTGTACCTCTACCGCTTTCAAGTCTGTCGCTTTGTCTCCTTCCTTTCTTTAGTTGTGACCATCGCTTTTTCGCTTATGCTTCTTCACCTTCAATGTAGGTATGCACATGTGTGTCTGGTCATTGTTGAGGCGAGGAGTTGGAATCGGGGTCAATCATAATAGTGACTAGTCTGGATTAGTGGTATCATTATAGGCAACAATCTACCTTCGTTAGTTGATGGACATATCTCGACGTCCTCCCTTGCTGAGAAGAATTAACCTTTCTTTTTCGTTATCTTCTTTGTAACCTTGCTCCCCCTTGTCTTTTAAGAAAAAATATATAGTTTCTTTATGCTAAGTTGCTTTAGTTTTAGAGGGATTTGAAGCTGAGAGAGGATTTGGTGCTTTGATAGGGTTAGGTGGTGATGATGTCTTTGAGTGCTCGTGGTCGACAAGAAGTGAAGGGATGGATCGAGGGATTCTCTCTTTATCGAGTTGTCAATCATGTGCGCACCGAAATGTAATGCTTTCTTGTTATAAGAGAATGGTGAAAATGAGACATGTTTTCAGAAAGGATGTTGGACTAGTAGCATATGCAACATCGTGAGAAAGTTCATAAGCTGGTAATTCCAATCTTTTGCACAAGCCAATTCATTGAGGAGCTTTTTGGGCCGTAAAACTTTTAATACAACGAATGAGGATGTTTGATACTGTAACATCTCAAACATAGTTCCGTATCTGGCGCTCATAATATGTGAGAGTGGGTTTTAAAGTAGGATACCACTTTAACTTGAGCTTGAGCATATTGTCAAAATAATAAATTAGGCTCAAACTCAACAAATTATTGCAGTTAGTTTTCCTCAATAACCGTTCAAATATAGATAAGGGATGTTAAATGCAAACTTATGACAACGAAGGGGAGAGACTATGTAAGGGTGGATTTGTTTGAATGCATTTAAATGTGTATGAAAGTCATGTTGATTGAAAATTACACCTAGAGCTGTCATTTTTTCATACCATAATACATATTAGCAAACATTTGGTGAAGTTACTCCTTCTATCGGTTTGCATCAACTAGCTTTTGTCATTGATGTGGAAGTTGATATGCACTTAGTTGTACGATAACGATGGCACGCCATCACCAGCCACAACCTTTTTTCCTTAAAAAGAAAATAGCGATACTATGAAAAAAATCTAAATATTACAAAATATAAAATGCACTCATTGTCAATGCAACACGAAATTTTTTTTATTTTTTTTATTACTGGATCCAACATGGCCCTTGAATGGAGTTTTCTATTTATGATTAACCAAAAAAAACTTCAAATAAAGTGCCCTTTTATTTAGGGATTTTGCACTTGTGCACATCTGAATTTTTCAATTAGCTTTAGGCCCTTACTTTTGCATTTATACTTGTGCATTTATGTCCTGACAAAATTCACAGTATTTTCCTTTCATTACTATAATACAGGAACACAAGTAAGAATATCACAAGTAAGAATACAGGGGCAAAAGTATAAATGCAAAAAAAAATAAGGATAAAGATATTATTGGACAAATAGACAGGGTACAAGTGTAAAAATCTCCTTTTTTAAAACCAAAAAATAAAGTGAGGGGAGACCACTCTCACACCCCTTCTTCTAAAAAGAAATTAAAATAAATCAAAATTAAATTGCTTGTAAATATTTGTTACCTTTTATACACCCATAATTGAATGAGGTCATCTTTCCATGTAATTAAACTTTGATATTTTTCCACTAAACGTAACCTTTGATTTTACAATCTACAATTATAGGCAATACGGTATTTATGTGAAATTAGGCGTTTGAGTTTGTCCTTCTGAGATCAAAACTTTCTATTAAGAAATAATACGGCTATGAACTATTAATATTTACGTTAATTAAAGAAATTATTCCACTTTTTTTCAGAAAGACAAAGGCATTATTCCACTAAGTAGAGATGTGTGTATAATTTCAGCTTTTTGTAAGGTGTACTTGCGAAAAAAAACGCATAAATAATTTAACGTGAATATTCATTAATGTGAAGATAAGGTCTGTCAGGATTTCGAGGAAAGGTTGCGTGATTAATAGGGGTATATTAATTAAGGGATAAGGTCGAGGTTAATGTTCACCAATAACTTTGATCCAGAGTAATTAGGAGTTAAGGTTGCAGAAAAAGCTCGTTATGGATGTTGTGTTTCGAAGAATTGGATTTACCATCCAAAAAGAATTATCAGCGTGGTTTGTTGTCCGCCTTCCATCAGTTTCTCGGTGCAAGTGTTTCTTTTAATAAAATCTTATGAGATGATTAATATTTTGAAAAAAAAATTACTTTTGTAGAAATAAATCATCACATATTTTTATTCATTATTCATGACTTTAATGAAACTAGAATGTCTGATTTGGTTTTCACACCCCATGTTTTAACAAATTTTGGACAGCTTATAGGTGGAAGATGTAAAGTTATAGATACAATGTTGGTAACAATTTATTGAAATTATGTTGATCTCAAAATCCATAAGTTAGTCGATATTAATAAATATCGATTTATTTAATCATTATTCTCAAGTTTTCTATGATACTAAGTTTAAGAGGCTAAATGTCGAACTAGATATAGGAATGAAAATGGATCGGATATAGCTATTTCTATTTATATGTTCGCTTCATTTGTAATGAATGTGAATAAGGATATGAACATGAATCGGATGTGGATTTAAGAAACCATATCTTTAAATAATCAGATATGGATTCGGATCGAATATTTATCGAATATGAATCTGGACCGCGTAGAGAGTGAATGCGAATATAGATCAAATTAAGATCGGAGGAAAGGGGAGAGGAGGTGGTTGTGCAGTGGAGGAGGGGTGTGGGTCTTAAGGTTGGAGGAATGGGAGAAAAGGAAATGGTATTGATTCGTAGTTTGAACTAAGAAAATTGGAAAATATGGCATTTTTTATCAAATCCATTCACTTTTGTGGCTAAACGACAGGGAACTAACAATATGGGTTATTTTGTTAGAATTGGTAAGTTTTGTAGTCGTCTGGGAAATATGAATAACAGAAGGGATGCACAAAGTTTATATGAGTCGTGGTGTAAAAATCTCTAAATGTTATTGTTAGTCGTTTTCTTTCAACATGTTGTACATATGTATCCGGGTTGTGGGTACCTTTCTCAAAAATTGTCTAGAGAAGAGAGATTGTAAAAGGTTGTGTTGTCCTTGGTTTCAGTACCTTCGTTGAAAGGATGGAGGGGAAAATCTTAGAACTTGATTATAGGTCATGATTTTCACCCACTTTCTGTGTTAAAATCAAGGTAATCGGTCGTGATTTTCACACACTTGGATTTCTACGTTAAAATCATTGACTCGTGTCATTTCCATTTCTACCCTATCTCTTCGGTTTGATTGATTATTCTAAATTTTATTTTTTTTATTGGAATATCATTGTACAATTTACTCCCCCTCTTCTGGTACTAGATTCATACTATTGACTACTCAAGCACTAGTGGACTTTTATGTTTACATGCACCAATGACATAAACATCTATTTTTTCAAAATGAATCATTGTGGTATTTAGATCACCATATATAATCACAGTATCATTACATATTCAATTTAATACGAGACTTATATCCTATTCATAAGGACCATCAAAATTTAACGATCGTAGAATTGATAAAATGAACCCTTCTAGATCGACATGTTAGGAATGTTTGTTTTACGCGAATATTGAAACGCATATTCTACTTATCATTCTAAGTAAATTCACTAAGCTTCACTTCTAAAAAATAAGAAGAATAGATGTTTTTGATACCGATACATGATAAGTGCCATGGTCATTGAGTTATACTCTAAAATTAAGCTAAACCTATTATAAAACAACTAAAAAAGAAATAATATAGTAATAATATATAAGTACCTCGAAAATTAACAACATCAAAATAATAATAACATGATGTAATTGAATCAACCCTGTTTATTGCTCAAAATTCAGAAGAGAAAGAGGTGTATGGTGCTGAAACACTAGATTTATAATTACCAGGAAAAAACCAATGAATACATTAACAACTATCGTTTTCATCTTAATTTATTACTAGAAAAATAAGATTCTCATTATAAAAGATAATCCGAGTTAAGATGACTTTAAGAGATAATATCTCTCTTTTAATTGAGAGGAGAAGCTATAGTTCTCCTTAATAAAGATAGGGATATTTACATCCATAATCCTGAATAATTTTGTAATTATATACATAACATGCATAATCTCGAATTACACCAAGAACCTTGAATAATCACTCCATCTCACACCCATAGCCCTCTGTTAGGTTTGTCTGTTAAGCCAACTAGACTATTGGGTTAGTCTAACCCATGGTCTGTCTAACAGTTATTATTTCCAGAAAAACTAAGCCCTCCTCATTCATCCTCCAACGCCCCTCCCCCTTCCTCCTCCAACGACTCACCCCTCCCTCCAGCCCTCTGCCTCCTCCAACCTCCTCCTCTAGGTCCGCCTGCCCTTGCCCTCCTCCTCCCCGACCTCCTCCTCCTCCAGGTCCGCTCTCGCCCTCCTCCTCCCCGACACCCTCCCCCTCCTCCAGGTCATCAACCCTCGCCCCCCTCCTCCTTGAACTAGTCATCCTCCTCCAGGTTCTCCAGCTACTTCGCCTCCTCCCTAACCTCCTCATCCTAGTCTAGGTCATCAACTCTCGCCCTCCTCCTCCCCGACCTCGTCATCCTCCTCCAAGTCCTCCAACCCCTCCGCCTCCTCCCTGACCTCCTCCTCCTCCTCCAGGTCCTCCCGTCATTGCCCTCCTCCTCCTCCTCTAGGTCATTCACCCTCACCTTCCTCCTACATGGCCCTATCCTCCTCCTCTAGGTCCTCTAACCCCTCTGCCCTCTCCATCGTCCTCCTCGTCCTCCTCCTCTGGGTCCTCCACCATCGCACTCCTTCTCCCAACAGTGATGGGTTCCTATGGAAGGGAATGAAGGAGAAAAAAGGAATGGGAGTGGCATCATTTGTAATTACCCTAACCCTAAAAGGTGAAAATGGTCCACATTTGACGGATTCCATCAAAATTAAAGGAAAAATAGATGGATGTTAACACAGGGTCATGTCATGTAAGAGTTAAGTGTTATTCGAGGTTCTTGGTGTAATTCAAGATTATGTACATGATTATGAAATTACTCAGGATTATAGGTGTAAATATCCCATAAAGACATGAGGACAATATATACTAAAAAACAAGTTCGGATCCCTCACCAGCACCGTCGGATGACAGTGGAAAAATCCATTTCCTTGAGCTGCCGGCTGGATATAGATATGAATATAGGTATAGTCACGTCCTAATCCAATCTAAAATAAGAATACAGATGTGAATGTCGAGAATATGAAACTATTTTATCATATACTTAAAAATGAATGTGTGTATAGACGAATACGAATAGGATGCGAAAAATAAAAAAATTACAATTTAACTAAACATAGGATAGTTTACACATAAAACAGATATACTAACATATTAGTTTCATAATAATTATATCAACAATAATGAGTGCAATCGTAAAATTTTGTTACACACGATTACAGGTAAATCTACGACTATAATTATGTGCTTAAATGGGTATATGAATACAAGTACGAATATTCATGAAAGTCGAAATGATATCTATATCGCATCCACTTTAAGGCGTGTACTAATGCGGATATTACAATCTGCATAAAACAAATACGATATCAGATACGAATATATTCACAAATCTGACATATTTTTTATGCATACACCCAAACTCCTCGTAGATATATACTATGCATCCAAACTCCTCGAAGATATATACTATGGTCCCCCCTGATTCTTCAGAAAGTTGATCACCTCGTATGTGTGTGTGTGATTTGGAATTTGGTCTACGAAAACTTTGCTATATATTTACATAACTAACTCCCCTCCACTCCACATAATTAATTAGGCCTCACTTGACCTTAATTAATATAAGGTTCCTGTTTATTGACCACAAGAAGGATATATCTATTGTTGGGCACCCACTTTTGAACATTAATTTTTTTTTGATGAGTAATTTCTGTCGCTATATTGTATTAACCAAAAAGAAGAAGCAATGTTTACAACTTGGTTTCCAAAAACAGTGCACATACCAGGAAACTTGGAGGTGCAGTGTAGTTAAAAGGAAAAAAAAACAAAAAGGAATTTCCCAACTCTAACCCACTCAACAGGGTCTCCTCACATCTTCAGGATTTCAACTAGTGACCAGCTTTACCATGTCAACAATTTTTTGTGCTAAGGCGCTGGGCGAAGATCGCCTAACAGAGGTCCATCTTGCGTTCCTCTCGTTCCAAATTTCCCAGGTTGCTGCAGCTAAGGTAGCAGCTGCCAACCTTTTTTCCAAATCACCGCGAATGTTTTCCCATTGGTTCAGCAAGCCAAACAGATCAGAATTTCGGAAATCTTGTAATCCAAGGGCAATGCATGCCTGCTTCCAAACTTCGGAGGAGAACTCGCACGCAAAGAAAAGGTGATCACGCAGTTCGGGGTCTCGGTCGCAGAGGTAGCACCCTCTATTGACAATAGTTCCGTGCCTCGCAAGTCTGTCCAGTGTCGGAAGTCGGTTTAAGATAGCACGGAATAGAGTGCACGCGTGTCTGGGGACCACGGTATTATTCCATAAAATGCGCGCCCAGGCCACGGGCGGAGCCCGGTGTCTAACAAGCTCAAAGGCATCCCTGAATGGGCGGTGGCTGAAGGTGGGGGCAGCAGGCGCCAGACGAGCACGAGTCTCCAAGATGGACCTCCAAACAAGAGAGTCCCCGCAGTGTTTGACGCAATCAGAGATTGAACGACCTCTAAGATATCTCGCTCTCATGTAATTTGCCCAGATAGAGTGCTTGGCGTTAGAAATGTTCCAACCCCAAGTCAAGATCATAGCCTCCCGCAGATGGACAAGCGATCGGAGGCCTAGCCCCCCTTCCTCTTTTGGAAGGCAGACGACGTCCCATTTGACGTGATGGGCGCCATACGCCCACAGGAAATCAGCACATAGGGCTTCAACCTTCCTGATCTTCCCCAGGGGGATGAGGAAGCCCGAGATCCAGAAGAGAAGCACTCCCGAGATGATAGAATCCAGCAGTTGGAGGCGGCCAGCAGTGGATAGGGACCTTGCTTTCCAGCCACTAAGCAAGGTCCCTACCCTGTCAATGAGAGAGGAGGCCGCAGCCATTCTACCCCTAGCAACCGAGAGGGGAAATCCCAGGTATTTGGTTGGAAGTGGCTGCTGAAGCAAGCCCACCTCCAAGCAAAGTCTGAAATCAGATGCAGAAGCTCCATCCTGTACAGCTGGGAAAATAATCTTGCTTTTCCGTGGATTCATTGCTAGTCCAGACATGCACTCGAACTTCTCCAGGATACGCCTGACCTCCATGAGAGAGGCCGAGTTTTTTTTGCAAAAGAACAATAAATCATCCGCGAAGATGAGATGTGAGGGAACAACTGCTCTTCCCATACGAAGAGGGGTGATACGCTTACAAGCAACCGCGTCATTGACCAGCAAGGAAAGACTATCCATGGCGAGGACGAAGAGCAAGGGGCTGATGGGGTCCCCCTGGCGGAGCCCCCTTGTGGAGTGGAAAAAGCCATGTGGGGAACCGTCAACAAGAATCGAGAACCAAGCCGTGGAGATGCAGTTTCTGATCCATCCCAACCATTTCTCATCGAAACCTCTGAGCTTTAAAGCGCACAACAAGAAGTCGTGCCTAACAGAGTCAAACGCTTTTGTTAGGTCAACCTTTATACACGCTTTTCCTGCATTTGCTTTCCGCCCAAAACCTTGCACCACTTCCTGCGCCATACGAAAACTATCACCCATGGAGCGCCCTTTAATGAAAGCTGTCTGGTTGGGGGCGACGAGGTCCGGGATTACTATAGCCAACCTGCCTGCCAAGAGCTTGGAGAAGATTTTGTAGAGCACATTGCAGCATGCTATCGGTCTAAAGTCCCCAAGACCGGTTGGGACTGCCACCTTAGGAGCAAGAGTGAGGAACGTATGGTTAGTCTCTCTTGGCATTGGACCGCCACGAAAGAGATAAGTCATTGCCGCTATAAGGTCACTTTTAATCAAGGTCCAATGCCTCTTGAAGAAGCCGGAGTTGAATCCGTCCGGCCCTGGAGCTTTGCTAGAGTTGATGGAGTTAAGAGAGTCCCAAATTTCCTTTTCGTAGAAAGGCCTGGAGAGCCACTGCTTTGCCTCCAAAGAAAGGATACTCATAGGTTCCGGAGGCCTCTGCCCCACCATCGTCTCCTCCGATGGGGCGAGCAAGCAATTGAAGAACATGACGGCATCATCTGCGACTTCCGAACGCTTGTCCACAAGAATGCCAGCTTCGTTAACGAGCACCGGAATACGGTTTCTTGTTCGGCGGGAGCAGGCCTGAAGATGGAAGAACCTCGTGTTTCTATCACCCAACCTTAGCCAATCGACTCGACTTTTTTGCCGCCACATAGATTCCTCATCTGCATCAAGCTTCTCCACATACTCCCTTGCGTTTCTCTCCAGCCTCGCAAGAGTGGTGTCAAGGGGGTCAACTCCAAGCGCTTCAGAAATGGCAGCCAGCGCGTTCATCACTTCTCGACGGTCTTTTCTCACGTCAGCATGGCTGGTGGCCCAAGCCTTGAGGGCACCCTTCACTTCCTTAAGCTTTCGTTGGACCCGCAAGACCGGGTTGCCCTTGACCTGGGTATCCCACGCCCTGGAGACGACATCCTCGTAGCCCTCTCTCGCCGCCCAGTAGTCAAAAAAGCGGAACGGTTTAGGTGAAGCAGAAGGGGCAGCAAGCTCGATTGTCATGGAGAGGTGGTCCGAATAAGTAGAAGGAGTGTATCTCAACTTGATATCTGGGAAGGTCGTCCTCCAAATCCCATTTACCAATGCACGATCAAGCCTAGCGGCAATTCTTCCTGGCCCAAATGTGGAGTTGGTCCACGTCCAGTGGTTCCCAGTAGCTTCAAGATCCTCAAGTCCCGCTTGGTTAATGCAATTGTTGAAGTCCTTTGTCGCCGATTCATTTGGAGGGCGTCCCCCAATCTTCTCACTATGGCTGCGAACGACGTTGAAGTCCCCCATCACAAGCCAAGGGTTGTTGGCTCTCTCACTGCAGGAGATGAGCTGGGTCCATAACTCCCTTCTTGCAACCTCGGAGTTGGAACCGTAGACCACCGAAAACATGAAGGAGAGCCCCCCCGCATTGACGCAGCTGAGAGTAACCGCCTGGTCAGACATGTCAAGAGTAGTACAGGACCAAGAGTCTGATGAATACCCATTCATCACTCTTTATTCTATTATTTTAGCTACAAAAACCTTTGCAAATACATGTAGATATGTGTAAATACAAATAATTACCAAAAGCATGCATTGTGTAAAAACCTATAATTAGCATGTTTTTGTGCACAAAATAAAAGAATAAAGAGCAAAAAGAAAAAGAGGGAAATATTTAGAATAAATATTGAGCAACCTAACCCAAGGGAGGGCTCAGCATGGGCCTGACCGCATAAAAGCCAAAGTAGAGGGAGATAGGAGCTCATGTGTATATACTTCTGTAAATTCAATAAATTATATTTTCCTCACCCAAAAATATGTTGTAAATATTTTATATATATTTTGTAAAAGCTATTAAAAACAAAATAAAAAGATGAAAAGAAAAAAAAAGATCAAAAATATCCTTCCTTCACCATGTACATAAACCACACCATTGTATATATTTCACCTTGTAAATAAATTCAATTATTTTCTAAACTTTTTGTAAATATTCTATGTTATATTTTGTAAATAAAATAAATAAAAAGAAATAAAACAAAAATCAAATAAAAATTACAAAATTAAAATACAAAAATACATTGTATAAATACCATGTATATAAATGTATTCAACCATTTATTTCACCCTTGTATATATGTGATAAAAATAAAATAAAAATATTCTTTTATTCCTCATTTTATCTTGTAAATAAATAAAATACAAAATGAGCATAAAATTCATAAAAATAACAAATAAAAAAAATCAAAAATAAAAATCCATGTAGTGTACATATACCTATATATATAGCTACCCTATTTTTATTTCCAAAAATTAATTAAAAATCACCAAAAAATAGAAAAAAATAAAAGAAAAATATTTCATGTTTTAAGTTTTCTTTAATTCGGCCTATTTCTGCCCTAAAATAAATAAATAAAAATCGGGCACACGTGGCCGCTCCTGATTGGTCCACGGGGGATTGTTGACCCCGGTCAACTCCCCCGCGGACTCCTTCCTATTCTGGAAGATGCGTGCCGCGCCTCCTTCGCCGATTTATCCACGCTTCTCCAGGCTGTCACCCACTCAACCCCCGTGCTCGGATTCTTCGCCGTTCATCCCTCTCCCTCGCCGGATCCTCCGCCATCAAATCCACGCTTTCCTTCGCTGTCTCCACTCAACCCTAATCGACGCTGTCACCATATATACCATCACCTCCGCCGCCTCCGCGCCCCATCTTTGGCCCTTCTCCTCCTTCCCAGTGACCTCCATAGGCTTCGCGAGAGTGACAGCAAGCGTCCGCCCTTGTTGCAGTGAGGCGAGGAAGCGAAACCATCGATCCGGCGATCTTCGCCGTCCTTGCTCCGCCGCCGGCGTTGAGCATCGAGCTTCAGGCCTTGACGCCCTTCGAAGCTACGACCCGGAGCAAGAGCAGCTCCAGCATAGTCTCCAGCATCCATCAGGTAACCCTAGTTCCTACCCATTTAGCGTAATTTTCGATTTCGCCCAATTCATATCTCCGACGCATTTCTCCGATTCTGACCATTCCGCGCAACATCTCGACCATCCGAACCGATCATCACCTCCGCCGTATCCCCGCGCACCTTCTACGCCCGTTCACTCAACCCAGATCGCACAGGATCTGGGAATCGAGCTCCACCATCCTCCGCTCGCCGGAGCTCTTTCGCCCCACTGCACCGTTCACCTTCACCCCGCCTTCTTGGGTCGAGGCAATTTGCCCTCGACCCGCGAAGCTTCTTGTCCACTTTGCAGGTCCAAAGGAGGTGTCTGAGCCTCCAGTCCATTCAAGACCAGAGCTTCATTCCGCCAGGTCTCGCTGGAGCCCCTCCAGGGCTCGGCTGGACCATCAGACATCGTCATCAGCTGCGGGACAGTGCAGCGGAGCTTCTCCGATCAATTGCAGCAGCTGAGGAGGATCGGAGTGCACGCAGGAGGCCGGCGAACTTCGCCGGCGTCGAGTTCTTCCTCCATCATCCAGAGCCGTCCGATGAAGCTCCAGCTCCAGATCTGATCGTGAGCGTCCATCTGTTGCGGAGCAGCAGCCGTCGATCCACCCGAGGAGCGCATCTGGACCATTGATAGCAGAGGAGAGAGGCGCCAGCGTTTCAGACGTCAGATCATCCACGTGGGCCTCTCCCCACCGTCGATCGAGCCGAAGAGGAGAAGAGAGAAGAAGCGCCGCGCATCCAGACCGTTCGATCACCACGTGGCGCACATCCGACCGTCGGCTAATAAAGGGGTAAATATCGTAGGGCCCCCTCGTAGTTTGTTATTTTCTTTTTAGTCCTGTAATTTTTAATTCAAGTTGTTTATTTTCTGGGATATTTGCATCAAGGACCCTCTACTTATTTTTATTTGCACTTATACCCCTGCCAGTAGTGAACCACGTGCGTCGTCACGTGTTATTTTGGGATATTTGCATGAGACCCCTTGTAGTTCTGGATGTTATTTATTGAATAAAAAGTTTTGTTTATTTGCATATATACCCCTGTGAGCATTGATTATGCGCATGTGCGTTTTATTTTGGGTAAATTGCATATAAGCCCCTGGACTTTTGATACGAGTTATCAATAGGTCCTTGGAACTTATTTTTATTACATTTAGGTCCCTGTGTGCCCCACGCACGTGCTTGGCACGTGACTTCTTGGGTATTTTGCACCAGGACCCCAGAACTTTTGGGTATTTGCACATAGGTCCCTGTGCACAGTGCCCCCTTGTTATTTTTGAATAAAATATCAAACGACCTCCAAATCCAATGAGATTTTGACACATGGCTCCTGCCATGGTGTAGAAATTTCTATGATTTTTGGGGACATTTTTGATTCCATTTATTATTTTTAAAAAATTCAAAAACACATATTTTTGCCACTGTTTGACTTTAAAAATACCAAAAAAATATAAAAACTCCACCAAAAATTCTAAAAAAATTAGATATTGTTTCTTGCTTGTTGCTTGATTTTCTAGCCAATGTTGGCTATTTTTCATCACTTAAAAACCCTAAAAATTGAAAAACCCCTAAAAACTCATAAAAATTGTAATAAATAAATTAAAAATCCAAAAACAATAATTAGGGTGCCTAAATTTTCCTTATTCTTTCTAGATTATAGGAAAATTACCTTTAGGGCCTTTTGAGATCCAAGAGTATTTTATTTTTGGGTCTTAAGCCTTGCTGGACAGTCCCCTTTGTTTTTCGCATTGTTTGATTTTTAGTAAATAATTTACCCATTAGAAAAATTCCAAAAATTCACCAAAAACAGTAAAAAACATTTAAAACATAAAAACCATTTTTCCTTAATTTTTGCATTATTTTTGGAGTGTTTAATAAATTGTTGAAGTGCCCTTGTATTTACTTTCTTTCATTTTCTCTTCAATTAAAAAAATCAAAAAAAAATATAAAAACAAATAAAAACCACAAAAATATGTTCTCTGTGTTTTAGTTCAAATTGACTACATCGTAGGCCGCAAGGCCAATCTGTGCTCCTTGTGTTCGACCCTGGGAGCTATACCAGGTTAATCCTATAGCTAGATCGCTCTTTCTTGTGCTTGCTTGTTTTTATCTGATTTGAGTGATTGATTTTTCTTGATTGACTCAGCCCGAGTGATTGAGGTCGCAACGACCAAATTTTCTGTACCTTTACCTCTGTCGTTCGGACGGTCGTCAGAATGGCGCCGTTGCCGGGGAGCACGGCTTTGTAGTCAGTTTTTATCCTTCTATTTTTGTCTCTCTATATTATACTTGTTCTCTGACATTCTCTCTTGGATTTTTGTGCGAGGTACTGCTTGGACTGCTTGGAATTACTATTTAGAGGACCCGCGCAGGAGGAAGAGAGAGAAGAAGGAGTTTTCATTTCTGAGAGAGAGAGAGAACAATATTTTTTTGTAATAATTTAGGACTCAAACTTTGGACATTTGTGGACACTTGTAATAACTTAGCGGGTCTGTTTCGCCGAGCACCGGTGTGCTCGGGGGACCCATTCGGATTTTCGCGGCTTTTATCGTGGTTTTGATAGCTAGCTGCCTTTTCCGGTGTTTACGCGGTTTTCTCAAGCCCATAGATTTAGGAATTTCTGTTGATTGTGACGTAAATATCTAAGGCCCAACACTTAATAGAATATCTGTTCCTATAGAACGTAATTGGACCTTGATAAAATTCACTGAAAAAGTTAGTTTAATTGGATTTGAGACCACGTGCCGTGAGGAGTCACATACAGCGCTGGCAGGACCCGTTGTGGCGGGCACCGAGTGACTCCCAAGATCGGACTCCGGACTCGATTCCGTTGGCTAACTATTGTTCTTCACGATCAATAGAAATTGCTCAGCTAGGACTCGGTGTTTCCTCGTTGCATCATTTAGGTAGTTTAATTCTGTATTTAAATTCTGCGCGGATCACTTGCATGTAGAGTGCTGGAGACAAGGTACGCATTTCTTTCTCTGCATGCATCATTGATTTTCTCGCGCATCGGCTTTTTCGTCTTCTCCCCCTGTGTTTGGCTTAATCATCAGGAGAATCGGAAAAAACCGTTAGGCCGCTTGTATTTATTTTGAAAAAAAATAAAAAGAAAAAACAATAAAAAATTGGGACTGGATAACACTATCGACCCTAAAAGACACTCACATTAAAAATTTGTCTTGGGGAGAGCAACCCCCTCATTGTTTGGTTTGATTGTGCGAGAGAGTGACCCGAACACTAGGTAAAGCCCTCCGGTCCTCATCTCGACTGATTACCGACTCTTCTGTGCGGGACAGTCGGTTGAGAGAGTATCGGGTATCCCAGCAGGTCACGTAATCGCTCTGATATCTTGTATGTTCACCAAATAAAATTGACAAGATAAATTGACCGAGCTTTCACGGTCTTCAGATTGTGTTGAGTTGGTGAACAAGGGGTTTGCTTTGCGATCATATTTTCTCCAGATCCCATCCGCCTTACTCACCAGATCAAGATGATGGGTAGACGTTCTCTTAGGCAGCCTCTGGCTGCACCGCTTTCAGGCGCGGCTACTTCATCATCTAGGTTGGCCCGTGAGAGTCGAGACCAGCTCTCCGGGCCCGAGTGCGATTCCACCCTGTTCCCCCTCGACCCCCTTTCTTTTCCTACTGAGAGACATGAGCCCGAGGAAAGACGAATTGATTTGACAGAACCTGAGTTGGGCTCATCTGATTTTGCAGACATCCCTATGGCTGGAGCCGGCAGTTCAGACGATCGCCAGCCCGAACATTTTGTCTTAGACCAGGGAGCGATCAACTCCACCCTGATCGCATCATTAGAGACGGTTCAGCAGCAGTTACGCGATCAGGGGGCATTTATGATTGAGATGAGAAGGGAGATGGAGCGACTCCGAGAGAGCGAGACGAGCCAAGTGAGCCAGAGGACATTCCTGACGCTGATGCAGAGGCAGCAGCCGCAGCGGCAGCCGCCGCCGGAGGAGGACCACCGAGAACGATGCGGGAGCTACACAACCCCGGATCTACACTGATGCACCATTGGGTGGTGGTACCGGCCATCGTGGGGGATTTCAAGTTCCCTCCGAACACCCTGCAGATGCTCCCTCATTTTCACGGGCTTGCCACTGAGGAACCCCATCTCCATCTCCAGGAGTTTTTGATGATCTGCAGCACTGTCCACGACCGTCATGTGGACCAAGATACGATTCGAATGATGGCCTTCCCTTTTTCACTGGCAGATAGAGCAGCCGCCTGGCTGAAACATCTAGGGAAGTTTGTTTACACCTGGGATCAGCTCCGCACCGAGTACTTGAACAAGTACTATCCACTCGGGCGGACGAATGCAGCGAGGGCCCTGATCAACAACTTCTCCATGCTCCCTAATGAGCAATTTCACGAAGCATGGGAGAGGTTCAGAGAGCTTCTGGATAGATGCCCACATCACGACATCTCGAAGCCGAACCTAGTTCAGAGCTTCTTTAGTGGGATGACACCAGAGCTTCAGGGTCTGGTGAATGCTTCTTGCGGCGGGTCCTACTTTGCCAAGGACCACAACCAAGTCTGGGCCATCTATGAAGAGATGGCAGAAAATTACATGGTGATGTCCCAGACTCGGTTGTACACTCAGAGATCTCAGCAGCCGCCAGGACCCGTGCAGTATCAGCGGATAGCACGGGTCGATGCAGGTCCATCCAGTTCGTCCACAGTTGCAGCCGCACAGGCAGAGTCGGCCACTGCGGACATGGGGATTATCAGCGAGAAGTTGGACCGCATGGAAATAATAGAGAAGAAGCAGTGCCAGGGCATAACTCAGATGGAGCAAATGGCACAAACTCTGAGCGACATGAAGACCCAGCTCTTGTGTCTTCAGGAGGCACAGACGGCTCCTCAGCCCCGTCTTCTGTCGCGAGGCGATTCCGGCGGCAGCCGCAGCTCGTCCCAGCGCTCCAGCTCCTTGCAGCAGCCTAGACAAGTTCACCTTGTACAGGCGGAGCCGTACCAGCAGCAGCAGCCCTCTTACCAGTCACCACCATCTCCAGACTTACAGATGGTGGTATACCAGCCGGATCAGCCTCTGGCAGCACTGCCACCAGACCCCTTTGATGCTGAGCCGTTGATGGATGTCAACGGGATTTGGTATGACCGTCCTAAACCTGGAATCCGACGAGACCATCCCGGATTCAGGTGGGGGAATGGGGGTAACCAGTCCCAACAGCAGCCAGCCGGTCAGGGAGGGCAGTACTCCCAGCAGAGAGATCACCAGCAGCCCCCTGCATATCAGCCACATCAGCCATCATCCTTCGTACCTCGTCCCTATCAGCAGCAGGGACAGAATTGGAGACGTGAGCAGCAAGCTCACCAGCAGCAGCATCCTTCCTCTTACCCCTCTCAGCCACAGCAGCAGCCGGTCCAGCAGCCTCATTACCAGAGAGGCAACCCGTCGGGTTCCCACGAGAGCCCCGCCATGGATGATCTAGCCCGCCTCTTCACAGAGCAGCAGGCTACATTTAGACGGGAGATGGACGAGTTCCGCCAGGAGATGCGGGACCTGATGAGAGGTAAGGCCGCCATCCCTGCACAGATCGAGCCGAATCCGAATAGCTTGAAGAGGAAATCTGAGCAGGTAGTTCACACTGAATTTGCCACTCCTAGTGACCCATTTGATGATACATCTTCGGATTTATTTGATGCTGATTTTGTCACACTTAGGAGCGGTAGAAGACCAGCAGGCGGCGCCTCATCTGAGCGACCACACGAGGATCCATCTAGAGCGCCAGATGAGGAAGAGGAGAGCGGTACTGAAGCCGCACATCATGATGACGGTGGTACTGATGCCACCAGAGATGTTGATTCCACCGGCGGTACTGAGGCCGCCGTTCCACCACATAGAGGAGGTGGTACTGACGCCACCAGCAGAGCCGAGCCAGCCCGCGGTACTGAGGCCGCAAGACGTCTAGTTGTAGAGCCAGCTAGAGGTGGTACTGATGCCACCAACATTTATTCTGGTAGAAATGTTGTCTTTCCTCGCATGAATGTATCTCAGAACTCTGATTTGAATAAAGGAAAAGGTTTAGTTTCTTCTGATCCCACTGTGGTGAATGATGTTTGTGAGGATCCGGTCAGCGAACCGTCTACACCTATTCCTAGTCCTTCATCTGAGAAGGACCCTGTGATCCCCTTTCCTAGAGCCCTTGAGTTGGGGAAGGGGAAGAAAAAAGAAAAAGATCCAAAAAAGATAGAGCAGGAGGAGTTCAGCCAGAGCATGATAGACCGATTTCACATCCAGCTGACCCTCAATGAGGCTTTGCAACACATCCCTCTTCTTCAGCGATCCTTGAGAGATAAGACCACAGTCAGAAGGACGAAGAGGAACAAGACCGCAGAAATTCATGTGTTGACCAAAGCCACGTGTTACGCGATCCAGAACCATCTGCCGACTAAGAGGCCAGATTTAGGGGCCCCGTATGTCAGATGTCAGATTAGTGAGCAGAGGTTCAACCGTACTCTATTAGATAGCGGATCGTCGATCAACCTTCTTCCGGCAGCCCTTCTCGACCACTTAGAGTTGGGCACTCTTAGACAGAGCAGAACATACCTTCAGTTTGCTGATCGGTCTGTCAAGAAGCCAAAGGGGTTGTTGCGAGACGTTGTCGTCACGATTCAGGGTTTGCAATTCCCCGTGGACTTCGTAGTGCTGGACATGGAGACCCCTGACTCGTTGACCGATTCCCCCATTATCCTCGGTCGCCCGTTCTTGGCCACAGCCAAAGCGGTGACTGACCATGACAGTGGGAAGGTATTCTTTCGCGTCCAGGGCGAGAGTATACAAATAGAGACGGTTAAGGACCACAGAGCCAGAGCCAGATCCCGCTCAGAGGACAGTACAGATTCAGAACAGCTGACAGACGCAGGACCAGACATCCACCAGGACTGTGATTTTGTGATCACAGATGATGAGGCAGTTTGGGCAGATCCTGCAGCACAGACCATCCTCTCATATTCAGATACAGCTGATGCAGATATGATAGCAGAGGATAGTCTGGAGAGCACAATCCTGGTTCAGGATACTATTGAGTCAGCAGAGTCGGACCTTGATCGCGACACGATTTCCAGTGATGGTGGTGCTGATGCCACCTTGTTCTCCGGTGGTACTGATGCCACCGAGTCTGATATAGATCCCTCGGATTCAGAATCTGATTGGGCAGATTGTGATGATCAGATGCCAGATCTGGATCCACCTGAGCCTACAGATGAGGAGGAGGTAGAGGCAGAGCAGAACAGAGACAATATAGAGGACCCGCCTTCTCCAGATCCAGTTTGTGAGAGTTCGTTATCATTTTCCCAGGCAGATTTGGCAGAATTGTCTGCATACACACATCTTCTTCAGAAGCCAGATCTGCCAGCACCCAGCTGTCCAGAGCTGAAGCCGCTCCCTACTTCGCTGAAGTATAGATTCCTTGCGGGAGAGTCTGAGATGTACCCAGTCATCATCTCTGCTGATCTGACTGAAGAGCAAGAATCCCGTCTGATGGAGGTTCTTGAAAAGAACCGCAAGGCAATTGGATGGAGCGTGGCAGGTCTCCATGGGATTAGTCCCTCGTTGTGCTCCCACCATATCTATCTCGAGGAAGGGGCGAAGCCGTCGCGTGAGTTCCAGCGGCGACTGAACCCCAACCTAAGAGAGGTTGTTATGAAGGAAATATCAAAATGGTGGAGTGCAGATTTTATTTATCCCATTTCCGACTCCAAGTGGGTGAGCCCCTTGCATGTGGTGCCCAAGAAGACGGGCATCACGACTGTGATCAGTGAGTCGGGAGAGGAGATCGCTACACGAGTACCCACCTCTTGGCGGGTCTGCGTTGACTACAGGAGACTCAACCAGGCCACCAAGAAGGACCATTTCCCCCTGCCCTTTATAGATCAGATCATTGAGAGACTGGCAGGGAAAAGCCATTACTGCTTCCTGGATGGGTACTCGGGCTACAATCAGGTGGCCATCGCTCCTGAGGATCAGGAGAAGACCACCTTTACCTGTCCCTTCGGTACCTACGCCTTTCGACGCATGCCATTTGGACTATGTAACGCCCCTGCGACTTTTCAGAGATGCATGCTGTCAATATTTTCGGACATGGTAGGGGAGTGTTTAGAGGTCTTCATGGACGACTTCTCGGTTTACGGCGACGGATTCGATTCCTGTCTTGACTGCCTAGACCGAGTGCTTCAGCGATGTATTGCTACCCGGTTAGTTCTATCTTGGGAGAAGAGTCACTTCATGGTGACTCAAGGGACGGTGCTTGGCCACATCATCTCCAACAGAGGCATGGAGGTTGATCCGGCCAAGGTCGATGTCATTAGAAAACTCACACCGCCGTCCAATTTGAAGCAGCTACGGTCATTTCTAGGGCACGTTGGTTTTTACAGGAGATTTATTCATGATTTCAGCAAGATTGCCCGACCGTTGACTGATCTCTTGACGAAAGACACCGAGTTCCTTGTTGATGACAAGTGTCTTTCGTCCTTTGAGACTCTCCAGCAGTGTGTTATTGAGTCTCCTGTCCTTCAGCCACCCGATTGGTCTCTCCCATTCGAGATCATGACGGACGCCTCTGATTTTGCCGTAGGGGCCGTGCTAGGACAGAGGAGGGATGGAGTGCCATTTGCCATACACTATGCTAGCCGCACATTGGATTCCGCCCAGCGGAATTATACAGTCACAGAGAAGGAGATGCTAGCAGTAGTGTTTGCCCTAGATAAATTCAGATCATATATCATTGGATCTAGAGTGACCTTGTACACCGACCACACCGCCATCAGGTACCTCATGTCAAAGAAGGATGCCAAGGCCAGACTTACTAGATGGATCCTTCTACTCCAGGAGTTCGACATTGAGATCAAGGATAAGCCTGGAGTCAAGAATGTGGTGGCGGATCATCTTTCCCGACTAGAGCAGCCTGAGGATTCTGAGCAGATTGATCCCATTTGTGATACCTTCCCAGATGAGGCGATCCTTGCTATCGCCTCACTCCCGTGGTATGCCGATATTGTGAACTTTCTCGTTGCTGGGAAAGTCCCACAAGATTGGCCCAGGCAGAAGCTTGAGACCTTCTTTGCGAAGGCCAAGTCCTACCACTGGGAGGATCCCATCCTTTACCACGAAGGAGGGGATGGCATCTGGCATCGGTGTATTCCTCAGGAGGAGCATCATAGTGTCCTCACTTACTGCCACAAGCTTGAGGCAGGAGGACATCATTCTGGGAGGAGAACGGCACAGAAAGTGCTCCAATCCGGCTTGTGGTGGCCTACACTCTTCAAAGACTCTGATGAGTTCGTGAAGAGATGTACTGACTGTCAGAGGATGGGCACTTGTGGACAACGTGATATGATGCCGATGCAGCCCATTCATTTCTGTGAGGTTTTTGACGCATGGGGCATCGATTTCATGGGTCCATTCCCTAAGAGTCAGGGATTTGAGTACATTCTGTTGGCCGTAGATTATGTTAGTCGTTGGGTTGAGGCTATCCCCACCCGAGCCGCTGATGCTAAGACAGTTTGCAGATTTTTGAAGAAGCACATCATCATGCGGTTCGGGGTTCCACGAGTTCTTATTTCTGATGGGGGGTCTCATTTCATCAACGACCAGGTGAAGGCACTTGCTACCGAGTTCGGCATAGACCATCGTGTTGCTACACCATACCATCCACAGACGAATGGTCTAGCCGAAGTGTCGAATAGGGAGATCAAGAATATTTTGCAGAAAGTCGTCCGCCCTGACCGAAAGAATTGGTCACAGCTTTTGGACTCGGTCTTGTGGGCATATCGGACATCTTTCAAAACTCCATTGGGTACATCTCCCTTTCGCCTCGTTTATGGCAAGCCATGCCATCTACCTGTTGAGCTGAGGCACAAGTCACTTTGGGCAGTCACAGATATTCTTATGGATCCAAATGGTATAGGAGACCAGAGGAGGGCAGAGTTAGCCGCCTTGGAAGAGCTTAGAGATGCAGCTTTCTCAAGCAGCCTACATTATAAGGAGAAAGTCAAGGAGTGGCATGATTCTCATATCAGCCACAAGCATTTTGAGATTGGACAGAAAGTATGGCTGTTTGATGCAAGGCTTAGATTATTTCCAGGGAAGCTACAGAGCAAATGGAAAGGACCCTATTTAGTCAGAAAGGTACACGATAACGGTAGCATTGATATATCTGAGTTATCTTCTGAGAGTACCTTCCGAGTAAACGGCCAGCGGCTCAAACCATTTCTAGATCATGAGCCGCGGGACGTTATTATTGCTGCTATTCATTTTGCGTGAGATGTGGTCTTTGGACTCACATCTTTTACATCTCACGCCTGATTTTCACTGTTCCTCCGCCTGTATAGATCCAGTTGTCCATATCATTCTATTCTTTAGTCCCACATCCCATCTCTCATCTTATGATTATGCTATACTTAGGGTGT
Source organism: Ottelia alismoides (assembly GCA_037367405.1). Classification (NCBI taxonomy): domain Eukaryota; kingdom Viridiplantae; phylum Streptophyta; class Magnoliopsida; order Alismatales; family Hydrocharitaceae; genus Ottelia; species Ottelia alismoides. Next base: position 863,710 of record JAZKJV010001362.1, on the reverse strand, counting down.
ACTTTACCCTAAGTATAGGGGGGATGTCGGACCTGCGAGTATTCTTTTCATTCTTTCTGCTCCTGTTTTTGCTGCCTATACTTAGGGATATTTCACCCTAAGTATAGGGGGGGCAGATTCTGTATATTCTTCACTCGGCTTTCCCTTCATGTACAGCTTTCTATACTTAGGATTAGTTAATCCTAAGTATAGGGGGAGACCACCGAGTTCCTCTCATTTTATTCATTTATTCATTCCTGTACTTAGCCATTCCTTTTCACTTCCCTTTTACTAAGCACGAGTTATGTCTTCTTCATCGCTCTTGATCACTGTGAGGACATCGTTCGAGCTAAGTATAGGGGGGGTGTGTATATATTTCATATATACTTTAGCCATAACTCGTACTTTGTGTGAGTGTGTTAATAAATAAAATGGCTAAAAATCACAAAAATTAAAAATTTTTCATGTACATAAACCTCTTTTATTCTTGCACATACATAGCTAGGGTACAAAGTATTTTTGTAAAAATGATTTCAAAAATCTTTTGTGTAAAGCTTGTGTAAATATTTTGTATCAAAATTATGTATATAGTACAAATTCTTTCAAAATGTTTTGAAAATCAAAAGTTTGCAAAAATCTTGTGTAAATGTGTGTAAATATCATTTTGCAAAACTTGCACCTCATGCATCATTCATGATTTCAAAACATTTTTCAAAAATTTTTTTTGCATGATTGTAAAATATTTGTAAATAGCATCTTTTGTACATATATGTATATAGTTTTTCCTGGATGAGAGTTGACATTTAAACTAAGCCTGGAATTAAATTGAGAAATGGAGCTTGAATAAGATCTTAATCCACTTAACTTCAAGAGGAACCTTATAGGACTTAGGGTTAAGGCTTTTCAGGTCCATAAGGACTTAATTCTTTGAGTCCACTAGGCTATGAGCATATGTCATCTTGATGAGCCTAAGTAGAGCACTTAACAACACACGCATGACTCTCAGAGACAATGGCTTCACTTGCACCTGCACTTTACACATGGCTCTCCATGGATGAGGTGGTGAGGAGGCAGTTTCCTTTGGCTTGGGGTAGCATATGAGGGTAGTACTTCTAGGCGGAACCTCTCTTCTTCTTATAGTGAAGGAAGTGCACCTCAACTTGGTCTAGTGGTGTTGAAAGCTAAAGACAGAAGCTGTGGGTTGCAATAAAGCTTCAAAAGAGGGATAGTCTACTGGCTCAAGGGGAAATTTCTTATATGCTGCACCATGTAGATATGTACAGAAGTCCTTGAAAAAAAATGCAAAAAGAACTCCAAAAAAAGTGGTGGGTCGGATTGAAAATTTAATAACCCCACCGGAGTGAAAAGCAAAAGCTTATGGTATCATGTTACATCTCATGAAGCTTGCAGCGGGAGACTTAGCTACACTGGCTAAGCTTCCAAAACTCTATACTTCTACCCCTCTTCTTGAGCCGGTTGCACTTGAACTTAGAAGGGAATACCCCGCTTCTCGAGGAAAGAGTTGCTAGACTGATGCATTAGAGTTACCAGGTTGAGGGAGGTTGTTTCTTTGTTACTTCTGAGGTGGGGAGCCACATATCACTTACACTGCATGGAAAGATTCATGGTCATTAGAGTTTGTGTATGTAGACTTGTTCTGATCTGGTTTATTGAGGAGTCTTGTCCATAGACTGGTGGAACTTAGAGGCTGTTGAGTTTTAGGCTTAAGTCCAAATAAGGTTCCGACACATTAATAATCCCAAGATCTGATCAAGCTCCATATTTCAATTTAATGAAGGAAAATTTAATAAGTCAACCTTGATCCATGTACATCCTCTTTTTCTTTTTCTTTTTCTTTCTTTTTCACTTCTTTTTCAAATAAGTGTTTGCTAAGGGACTAGCAAAGTTAAAGCATAGGGGGTGATGAATACCCATTCATCACTCTTTATTCTATTATTTTAGCTACAAAAACCTTTGCAAATACATGTAGATATGTGTAAATACAAATAATTACCAAAAGCATGCATTGTGTAAAAACCTATAATTAGCATGTTTTTGTGCACAAAATAAAAGAATAAAGAGCAAAAAGAAAAAGAGGGAAATATTTAGAATAAATATTGAGCAACCTAACCCAAGGGAGGGCTCAGCATGGGCCTGACCGCATAAAAGCCAAAGTAGAGGGAGATAGGAGCTCATGTGTATATACTTCTGTAAATTCAATAAATTATATTTTCCTCACCCAAAAATATGTTGTAAATATTTTATATATATTTTGTAAAAGCTATTAAAAACAAAATAAAAAGATGAAAAGAAAAAAAAGATCAAAAATATCCTTCCTTCACCATGTACATAAACCACACCATTGTATATATTTCACCTTGTAAATAAATTCAATTATTTTCTAAACTTTTTGTAAATATTCTATGTTATATTTTGTAAATAAAATAAATAAAAAGAAATAAAACAAAAATCAAATAAAAATTACAAAATTAAAATACAAAAATACATTGTATAAATACCATGTATATAAATGTATTCAACCATTTATTTCACCCTTGTATATATGTGATAAAAATAAAAATAAAAATATTCTTTTATTCCTCATTTTATCTTGTAAATAAATAAAATACAAAATGAGCATAAAATTCATAAAAATAACAAATAAAAAAAATCAAAAATAAAAATCCATGTAGTGTACATATACCTATATATATAGCTACCCTATTTTTATTTCCAAAAATTAATTAAAAATCACCAAAAAATAGAAAAAAATAAAAGAAAAATATTTCATGTTTTAAGTTTTCTTTAATTCGGCCTATTTCTGCCCTAAAATAAATAAATAAAAATCGGGCACACGTGGCCGCTCCTGATTGGTCCACGGGGGATTGTTGACCCCGGTCAACTCCCCCGCGGACTCCTTCCTATTCTGGAAGATGCGTGCCGCGCCTCCTTCGCCGATTTATCCACGCTTCTCCAGGCTGTCACCCACTCAACCCCCGTGCTCGGATTCTTCGCCGTTCATCCCTCTCCCTCGCCGGATCCTCCGCCATCAAATCCACGCTTTCCTTCGCTGTCTCCACTCAACCCTAATCGACGCTGTCACCATATATACCATCACCTCCGCCGCCTCCGCGCCCCATCTTTGGCCCTTCTCCTCCTTCCCAGTGACCTCCATAGGCTTCGCGAGAGTGACAGCAAGCGTCCGCCCTTGTTGCAGTGAGGCGAGGAAGCGAAACCATCGATCCGGCGATCTTCGCCGTCCTTGCTCCGCCGCCGGCGTTGAGCATCGAGCTTCAGGCCTTGACGCCCTTCGAAGCTACGACCCGGAGCAAGAGCAGCTCCAGCATAGTCTCCAGCATCCATCAGGTAACCCTAGTTCCTACCCATTTAGCGTAATTTTCGATTTCGCCCAATTCATATCTCCGACGCATTTCTCCGATTCCGACCATTCCGCGCAACATCTCGACCATCCGAACCGATCATCACCTCCGCCGTATCCCCGCGCACCTTCTACGCCCGTTCACTCAACCCAGATCGCACAGGATCTGGGAATCGAGCTCCACCATCCTCCGCTCGCCGGAGCTCTTTCGCCCCACTGCACCGTTCACCTTCACCCCGCCTTCTTGGGTCGAGGCAATTTGCCCTCGACCCGCGAAGCTTCTTGTCCACTTTGCAGGTCCAAAGGAGGTGTCTGAGCCTCCAGTCCATTCAAGACCAGAGCTTCATTCCGCCAGGTCTCGCTGGAGCCCCTCCAGGGCTCGGCTGGACCATCAGACATCGTCATCAGCTGCGGGACAGTGCAGCGGAGCTTCTCCGATCAATTGCAGCAGCTGAGGAGGATCGGAGTGCACGCAGGAGGCCGGCGAACTTCGCCGGCGTCGAGTTCTTCCTCCATCATCCAGAGCCGTCCGATGAAGCTCCAGCTCCAGATCTGATCGTGAGCGTCCATCTGTTGCGGAGCAGCAGCCGTCGATCCACCCGAGGAGCGCATCTGGACCATTGATAGCAGAGGAGAGAGGCGCCAGCGTTTCAGACGTCAGATCATCCACGTGGGCCTCTCCCCACCGTCGATCGAGCCGAAGAGGAGAAGAGAGAAGAAGCGCCGCGCATCCAGACCGTTCGATCACCACGTGGCGCACATCCGACCGTCGGCTAATAAAGGGGTAAATATCGTAGGGCCCCCTCGTAGTTTGTTATTTTCTTTTTAGTCCTGTAATTTTTAATTCAAGTTGTTTATTTTCTGGGATATTTGCATCAAGGACCCTCTACTTATTTTTATTTGCACTTATACCCCTGCCAGTAGTGAACCACGTGCGTCGTCACGTGTTATTTTGGGATATTTGCATGAGACCCCTTGTAGTTCTGGATGTTATTTATTGAATAAAAAGTTTTGTTTATTTGCATATATACCCCTGTGAGCATTGATTATGCGCATGTGCGTTTTATTTTGGGTAAATTGCATATAAGCCCCTGGACTTTTGATACGAGTTATCAATAGGTCCTTGGAACTTATTTTTATTACATTTAGGTCCCTGTGTGCCCCAGGCACGTGCTTGGCACGTGACTTCTTGGGTATTTTGCACCAGGACCCCAGAACTTTTGGGTATTTGCACATAGGTCCCTGTGCACAGTGCCCCCTTGTTATTTTTGAATAAAATATCAAACGACCTCCAAATCCAATGAGATTTTGACACATGGCTCCTGCCATGGTGTAGAAATTTCTATGATTTTTGGGGACATTTTTGATTCCATTTATTATTTTTTAAAAAATTCAAAAACACATATTTTTGCCACTGTTTGACTTTAAAAATACCAAAAAAATATAAAAACTCCACCAAAAATTCTAAAAAAATTAGATATTGTTTCTTGCTTGTTGCTTGATTTTCTAGCCAATGTTGGCTATTTTTCATCACTTAAAAACCCTAAAAATTGAAAAACCCCTAAAAACTCATAAAAATTGTAATAAATAAATTAAAAATCCAAAAACAATAATTAGGGTGCCTAAATTTTCCTTATTCTTTCTAGATTATAGGAAAATTACCTTTAGGGCCTTTTGAGATCCCAAGAGTATTTTATTTTTGGGTCTTAAGCCTTGCTGGACAGTCCCCTTTGTTTTTCGCATTGTTTGATTTA